>CM076578.1:440871519-441136955 GCA_034641835.2 Pinus albicaulis
AATTGTGGTAATTCAAATAATTCTTGTTTTTATTGTGTAATAAAAATAGTATTATCATCATTAATTCCCATTAATTTAATCTAAGTGTCTTCATCTTCTTCATTTTGGTGAGAAATTTCAACATAGTTCTCTTGGAAAGGGGGTCTTATTTGTTGATCAAGTGCTAATTCTCTAGACTTACTAGTGTTGGGATTCTTTCTAGAGTTTGGATTTCTAATTTTTGGACCTTTTTGTTGATTTTCCCACTGTGGTTTTCTTTCCATTAATTATAACCTGTCCATCATCCTTTCCATGGTTTTTGCTAAACTATCTATTTTACTATCTGATGGGGATGATTCCTCTTTTATAGTGACTCTACGTTCATTTCTCATTCTTGCTCTCTTAGCTAACAAATTTGCTTCTACACTAACTGCATTTCTTTGCATTTTTTCTAGTGTTTATGGGTTTCTTTCCCTCAACTAGTATGACATGTCAGTGTCAAAACCATTAGGAAACTTGATTAAAGCTAAATCAGGTGGGGGTTTGATGTTTGCTGGAATAGCATTATAGATGTTGTTGAACCTAGTACAATAGTCTTGAACTGACTCATTAAGAGCTCTCCTAATGTTTTCATATTCAGAAAGAATTTGTAAATGATTCTTATTTTTCTCTCATCTATTTATGAATAATCTATGAAAAGCTTCTAAATTAGCAATATGATTGGCAGGTAAAGCTTTAAACCACTTTTTTACTTCTCCAGCTAAAGTTTGGGAAAGTAGTCTCATTTTAACATCAGCTTCATCTATCTTGTTATCACCCAAAAAAATTCAAAACATCATTGTGTCAACTCTGTTTTTTATCATGGCCTCAAAATAGGTTTGAAAGTCATTTTAGGTTTTGGTTAAGGGTAGGTTATAGTTTTTATGAGTTTAAAGGTCATCATTGAATTCAAGTAAAGTATTTAGAAGTCCATTCCATGATCAAATACTCACATTTTCCATTTA
Source organism: Pinus albicaulis (assembly GCA_034641835.2). NCBI lineage: Eukaryota > Viridiplantae > Streptophyta > Pinopsida > Pinales > Pinaceae > Pinus > Pinus albicaulis. Next base: position 440,872,503 of record CM076578.1, read on the forward strand.
AGGGTCATTCAATTAAGTTTCGGGCTAAATTTCCGCAATTAGCCAGGAATCCACCGTTTCGTAGCGCCACTAGTTCAAAAAAGAGGAAATAAGCTACAAAAGCGCTGCTACTTTCATAGCACAAACTACGAAAAATACACTGTGAGTGCTACGAAAGTGCGGTTTCTTAGTTGTCGTGTCAAATAAGCCAAAATTTGTCAGATTCAATTGGGGAATGATAGGATAAGGGTATGGTGATTCAGTTTGTTACCAGATTCGATGTACTTACCTGTCCTACAGTCATCATAGTCATGATAGGATATCAATGAAGCATCATTGAGTCATCTTTGATTCATTTACCTTCACACAACTGTCTAAGCTCTGAAGCCGTTAAGATAAGTATGTGGTTGTTCTATGCAAAGGCAACCTTCATCATTCTCAAGCGAGGCTGTTCATTTAATCAAGTGAGGTTGCTTCATATCTTAATCAAGCGAGGTTGTTTTATAGATTCTAGAGAAGCTAATAGGTTTTTCCAAGAAGCATGATAGAGGTTAGAAAGTGTCAAAGAGGCAAAACAAAAACAAGTGGCCAGCAAGCAAGAAATCCATAGAGTAACAAGAAGCCAAGCAGCAACATCAAAAGGAAAACCAGTGGTTTCAGGTTCAGATGATAGCTCAGTGATGAAAGGAAACTTAGATGACATCTTACATGAAATTGATGTAGAAAATTCACCTATTGTGCAAGCTGATTTTATTGGAACAAATGAACACAAACAGAAAAAAGTGAAATCAGCAAAGAAATTGGAATTTGAAGGTGAGAATGCAACCTTTGTCTTTCAAGCTATGAAGCCTTTGACTAGGCATACTAAAAAGCTCAAAGAACATAGTAAGGAGGTCCAAGAAGCTACTGAAACAGTCAAAGTACCTAAAGAGGTAGTTGACCTCTCATCACCAGTAGTAGAGGATGCAACCAACAATATAATGAAGGGAAAGGAACACATGTCAGAGTGTCAACTATTGGAAGAAAGGTTGAATTTAGAAAATCAAGAGATGGAAATGATAAGAAAGAGGGCCAGAAAGCACATCATTGAAAATATAGAATTCAAGAGGATGAAGGTTTTTTGGGAAGGTCAAATAGTTGCTAGGTTAGAGATCCCAAGCAGTGCACAACAATTCTTTACATGGACAGTTCCAACCATTAAAGAAGCAAAATTCGTTCGAGTGATCAACACACATTTGAGAGCTAGTAATAGAAAGATAAGAGGCCAAGTGGAGGATTTGGATCTACAATTAAAATAGTCTCAAGATGAACTAAATAGCAGAGGTACAAAATGAAAAATTCAAAGCAAACTCAAAATGGAAAAAGAGGATTAAATTTTGTGAAGGTTATGTTTTTAGTTCATATAGTTGATGGTTTTGATGAGGCCTGTGATTTTATAAAGTTATAGAATATTTTTATTTCAAATTTTGAAGAAAAACTGGTTAAAACTGCTTACACAGCAATTTTCATAGTGCCTGCAGTGTAAAAAAGGCAGAAAGTGCTACGAAACTGTTGAAAGTCATGAAGCCAAAAAAAATCTGTTTTCTGATTTTAACCAGTCAACTTCCAAAGATGTTTCGGAGCAACCGAAAATGGATTTTGGAAAAATGAAAGAGGTTTTTCTTCCTAGAAAACCTAACTACAAAAAAAACTCTCGATTTCTTCAAATTCATTATGAGGTGGGAGAAATTTATAAATTAAAATGTGCTACAAAACTGCTGTAACAACTTTTTCACCCTTTTCCTTATCAAAATTTGGAAGGAAGACCATGTATTTTGACTTGAAATTTATGAGAAAGATATGTCAAGTGAGTATCAAAGCAACCCTGAAGGAAAGGAAGCTAAATTTTGAAGGAAAATGGGTAAAAAGACTGCTCTACGAAAAGCGCTGCGAAACTGTGCTGCTTTCGTAGCGCAAGTCTGTTTTCACTATTTTGAGAAATTCAAAGTGGTTTTTCATAACTGGCATGAAGGGATGACTTGGGAAATATGCTAATCATGTTCCTGACATCAATTAGCCTCGAAGTTATGGGTTAGAAGTGGTCAGAATATCTCAAGAAACTAAAAGAATCCTAAGCCTAAAAACAGGGGAGTAGTTTCCTAAATTGCAAGAGATCAACACCATCAGCATTATGGTCATAACAGGTTGGAGCTCATCATCAGGATTCAACTTAATGGAAATGTAGGTGGAAAATGATGTAATTAAGTTTAGATAAAGTTGTTTTGATTGGAATCAAAAGAGTTCTAATTCTATTTGTAATAGGACTCTATATTAGTTTTACAACTGTGTTTGTAATAAATACCATGTTTTATGGTTAGAATAGGTGTCAAAGAATAGGAATTTGATGTATCTAGTTGTGGATAATCTTATCTTATGATTTAAATGATCTATAAAAGATCAAGGAGTCGAAATAGAAGGGGTTGGCCATTTGTTAGCAAAAAGACTTTGTTTTATGTAAGTGACTGTTTTCAGCCTAATACAAAATTTCTACTTAGACAACTCAAGATTCATAAGGATTTCTTGTATGTTCTTGTTCTGATGGAATATTTTCAATATTCTATTGCAGTGGTGTTTTATTATGTTATTCAGAATTCATCAATGATGCTCTGAATTCCTTCATAGACAAGCTGGCTGTGTGTTTCACTGTTCTACATGTTTATTCCTTGACTTGAACTCTGATGTGCCTTGACGTCCATGCTTGGTAGATTATCTTGGTTTTGTTGTAGCTATCATGACTCCATAAGCCCAATGTACACTTGCTAATGTGATTTACAACTAGTTTATATCATTTATATGTTTTTATCTCGTATATAGTTAGCCATCTACATATTTATCAAAAATCATAAACCCTTAAGAGAGCCCTCTCAGGTTGAGGAGGCTAAGCCTCAATCAAAAGATTGGTTTGAAATAGTTACACAAGATTGGTTTGATGAGCAGCCTATCAGGTATGATTTTGTGATAAAAGTACCAATGTTAGAAGGCTTTTGTCCTAAACATGGTAGTGAACTGCTCGCTCACTCTCCTGAACATTTCCTGAATGGATGTTGAGTTCCTAATGAACGTGGAAAACATGGAGAGGCCTTTAGGTGGGATATCACATGCACTATATTTCACATTGTTGGGGATCCATTCCACAAAGTATGATGAATTCTTGTTTTGATCATTCATCATCTGTTCATCCACCTCTTTACCGTGAGATACTTATCGTGACGGGGGAAGGGGATCAAATTCTCTACCAGCTTCCTTAGATATGAGTTAAGCTGACCAAGGAACCTCAAGAAACAGGTGACTCCACTCATTGTTGCAGATATCATATGGTTCAAATTACCGACTGCAATAAACAATATCAAATACATAAGATATACTGAAAAAGACAGACTGTGGAGATTATTTTATTCACCCAGATAAACTAGGTATTAAAATAAATAAGAGCTGGAGTAGAAGAACCTAACATTTTCATGTGTGGGGTCCCATGACACAATTAAATCTAACACTTAAACTTACCAAATAAATTAACACAAATCTACATAACAACATTTATTAATATGTGTTGAAGAGTTCAGGTTGGATTTACCCTACAAATCTAGGGCACTTTACAACCCCAGTGAAGATAGGGAAAACTTTAAGAGTGGAAGCTCATTTTACCCTGAAAATATAGGGTGCTCTACAACCCGAACGAAGATAGGGACAAATTCAAGAGTTCAGGCTGGTTTTACCCTGTAAATCTAGGGCACTCTACAACCCTGGTGAAGATAGGGACAAATTTGATGCATGCATTCTTAACAAATGCAAACAATATTTTAATGCTAACAATATATTAGGCACACAGAGCATAGGCAGTAACAAAGCACATTTAAATACAGATAAAGAGGCAGAATAGAGCCAAATTTACATTATTTGTGCCCATTTTAATTACAGTTAGCTTCATAGAAAGAGGCAGGATGTACTGGACCACAGAGAGAGAAAAAAAAAATCAACACCATATTTCCATGCGGGCGACACTAACATTTCTAAAGGATTAAGGATTTATGGCCATTTTTACCTTGCAAGATAGTTCAGAAAGGTAGCAGAAGGTCCCTTAGACCATTTTTGATCTCGTGGACATCATTAAAATTCTTCAATTCAATTCAATCTAGTTGAAATGTGCACAACGAGATCACTTCACAATATATAAAGAAAAAAATTTTCAAGAAAAGGAAAAGGGAAAGCAAACATCAATTGAAAATAAAAAAGAGGAAGAGGGACTTAAAGAGGCTCAAAATAATAAAAGTGGGAAGCAAAGGTTAGACACAAAATCAAGGAATTCAAAGGAAAATCTCGAAACCAATTTTAGATGAGGACCGTGCTAAACAAAAGTCTGAGAAAAATGGATTTCCTAATGGATAAGGTTACCATTGATGCCATTAGAATTGTTGAAGCAAGCTCTAATATTCCCTTGGTACATGAATGAAGAAGTATATTCTGATGGAGAGGAAACATCATGGAGCAACGAGTTCTTTTTTGAAGTTGATAATGAGTACATTCAAGATAGCTTCAATCTTCGTGGACTTACTATGATCATGATATTGACTTGACTTTAGATTTGGAATCCCCTAATGAAACACTTTTATAAAGATTAAAGAGAAAAAAAAGGAAAATTTATCTCTTTTAACTTTGGAGCACGTTAAGAAATTCTAAAATATAATTCTTTCTATGTATTCGAACAAGATGATATTATAACTCAGAAACAAAATGTGCTGGTAGAATTTGTTCAAGAGATGTTGTATATCAAATAAATAATGTTGGAGCATTTTCCACACCTTTTTTGAATGGAATACCCATACATAAAACCTATGAATACCTAAAGCACATGCCATGGTCAAAGTTTGAAAAAGATAGCTACAAAGATGGTTACTCAACCATATAAAAAGGGAGCCTCATTATCAACCACATGATTGCTGGCAGTGCTAGAATACGATAAAAAAATTGCCAAAATTAAAAGACATAATTTAATATATATATATATATATATATATATATATATATATATATTATTACATAGGTTGACTCAAATACTCATGTCGGCCCTCCAACCCCAAATGATATGTCTCTTCAAAATAGTCAAACAAGTATAAATACAAAGTTGGAACCCTCATTCTAGGCCATCAACTTAGCCCTGAGATACATAACAAGTGAAAAAGAAAAAATAAGAGGGTTCATAACTCATGAACCAAGGAATTAAGGAGAATGAAGATTATCTAAAGTTTGGAATTTTTTGGCGAATCCCCTATGGTTTCATTGTATTTGTTGTGGTTCATTTAGAGTAGGATTTCAGACTGAAATAGCTCATGCTCTTGAAGCTATGGTAAAGGTGAAGATCAAACTTGTTCTTGATGTGTGAAAAAACTTTTAGGAGCTCAGATCTTTGGAACTATGCATAGATTCTTAGACCCGTGGAAACATCCTCAAACCCGTGTGAACAAATTTCGGATCTATAGTATTATTAGTTTGGACTTGTGACACTGCAAAAATTTAGATTTGTGGCACTGTGAAAAATCAGACCTATGTCACTGTAAAAATTTGGCCCTGTGGCACTGTGAAAATTCGAACTTGTGGCACTTAATGATTCAGACCTGTGGCATTGTGAAAATTTGAACCTGTGCCACTTAATGTTTTAGAACTGTGGCATTTGGTTGAAAATTTAGCATCCCTTGAGAGCAGACTATTGGTCATCTATTGAAGCAACATAGTGAATTTTTGGGAGCAAAATTGAAGAACAACATTAGAAAATTTTTGAATGATCTATGTATCATATCATCTCACCTTGGTTAAAGCACTCTTATAGACTATTGCTTGAGTACTTGTTGGAAACAATTAAAGAGGAGTTTTTAAAGCTATATTTGGAGAAACCCCCACTTGTACTATTTGGAACAAGATTGAAGATCTTCAAGACTTAGTTGAAGAAAACCTATTGAAATAACCATCACAACCCTTCTAAAGGAGGAATCTCGGCTCTTGACAAAATTGTTATGAAGACCCTAAACCTTGGAAAGTGCAGACATATGCTTTGTCTTGGAGAAACAACATTAGTGTCTTTTGAACCTGCCTCCTCTGTATCTCTTGAGCAGATCCTTGTTGGAGCATCCTTGAATATAATTTAAAGATCTTGAAGCCATCATTGAAGAATTGTTTTGTGTAGTGTTGGAGCAGATTTATTAACCCTTGTTGAACCGATTATCTATGAAGAGGAAACATTGTTGAAACTTTTATGAAGTAGATTTGAAGAAGATTGTTTGTGCAAACCTGAAGAGTCTGGGAGACACATACTAGCCTTGTTGGACTTGACCTTGTTGTACTAGCCCCTGAAGTATTTCACAGACCATTTGAGGCATTCACTAAAGCAAATCTTGGATTTATTTTCATGGATTTGCCCTGCAAATCTAGAGGCACTCTACAACCCTAGAAAGAGGATGTATTTTAATTATAGTTAGCTTCACAGAAAGAGGCAAGATGCACTGGACCACAGGGAGAGAAAAAAAAAACAATCAACACCATATTTCCATGTAGATGACACTAACATTTCTAAAGGATTAAGGATTTATGGCCAATTTTACCTTGCAAATCTTGGGCTCATATTTCATAGGGATAAATCCAGATTTAGATAGGTCATGCCCATTTTAGCTATAATAGGCTTCACAGAAAAAAGTAGGATGCTCTGCAACAGTAGAGAAAACAAACCCAATTAAAGACATTTACTGAGTATGAAAAAACCCATTAAAACTAAGATTTAGATGGTTTTGCTCTAGTTTATTTACTGATTACACCCTAATTTAAAGAGTTCATATACAGAGCATGTAGAGATGTGAACTAATCAAATAAAGTGTCGTTTAAGTGCAACAATGTAGAAACTAATCCCATCTGAAGAGCATAACATTTACCCTGTAAACCGAGCTTTGATATGTGTTACCAGATGCATTTGTGAAACTATTTATATGCAACCTCGAACTTCTCAATATCAAGGCATGTGTAGAAAGGCTTGAGAAAATATACTTACAGCTAGGAGTTGTGAGCTTGAGAGTCCTGAAGCAGACATCGTAAATGGCCTCATTGTCCAATACCATACACTCATCTGCATTCTCCACCAGTTGATGCACAAAGAGCGTTGCATTGTAAGGCACCACCACTATATCAAACACCTTGGGAGAGGGGAAAATAGAGAAGGTAAGAATATTTCTATTAGGGTACTCCTCCATGATCTTGGAGATCAAAAGGGTTCCCATCCCATATCCAATATCTCCTCCCAAATAATGACACACTTGAAACCCTGAACAACAAAAACCCACAACAATTTTCACAACTGAAAAACTACATTCAAATAATAAGGTCAAGGGTTTGAATCTGAAACACACATACCTTGAATACAATCACAATTTTCTACCTCCTTCCTGACTACATCCAACACAGAATCGATGAGCTTAGCCCCCACTGACCAGCACTATTAGACTCGTCAAAGCAATCACCAGCACACTTCAAAACTGGCAAATTTATACAAAAATTTGAGGTGGAGAGGCCAAGGGACTAGATACTCAGGAAATCACCTCCAACTTCCAAGCCCCAAGCCCCAACCAGTAAAAAATGGGGGCGGATGTCACTCCAATCCCCCGACCCAGTAAATCTTGTGGTGAATGCCATTAAAATCCGCTCCAAACCAGAAAATCGGGAGGCGAATCCATGGTTTAAGGTTTATGCGCATTTATTTTTATGGGCTGACATATAATAATTAATTATTTTAAAAATAATTATAGGGCTAACTATATAAAACTATGCAAAATGGGTTTTATATAAAAAATTCGCCCCTCCAAATTCTAAAACCATTTAAAATTCGCCCTCGGGCTAAAATTCACCCCTAAAATTTCCCTGGTAATTTCCACTATTCAGCATCAGGGTTGTTGGAGTTAATGCTTACATTCCATATTTGAGAAGTTGGTCTGTGATGGTTGAGAAATTCTCTCAACCTCTCTCTCTAAATTAGGAATAAGTTGGATCTCAGAAACTCTATTTAATAGAGTAATCTGACTGTAATCCGTGTGTGTGAGTGTGTTTGAACATACACCATTTGTGCATAATATATGATTTTGTTTAGTAACTGTGTGAATTTTAGCTATTTTCATCAAGGCCAAGCTTCAACCATCATTCACATCATAGTCTCTTTCAATATTGTGTTGTTTTTCCGGGCAACAATAGTGGAGGGTTGATAGACCCAATTTCTTAACTTGTTTTCCAGTGAAGGGAGAAGCCCTTCATCTGGGAGGCTGCCAAGGAAGATCCTTGAGAATAATTCCACCATCTGTCATTAGGAAAAGCATCAAAATTCACCCATAGCACAATATCCTTCAGAAACTGTGTTATTTTGCAGTGCAGTTGCAGTGGGAGGCTAAGTACCCAAGTTCTTAACCTTGATTTCCAGTGAGCCTGAGAAACCCTTCATCCAAAAAGTTTGAGAGGAGGGATATCAACCATTTCCATATCAGATCAGTCACCTCCTACGAGTGATCCAATTGTAGAGCATTATTTATCCCTAGGGCTATATTTTTCATATTTTGTCTTTTGTGTATTTCCAGAAACCCTTTTTGGGTTGTCTTGGAATAGTGCTAGAGAGCCTAGATCTCTGTTCCTGGATTTTTCTAAGCACTATAGTAGCAGATCCATGTATTTACATTTACAATAGTAGTTAACCCCAGTAGAAATTGTGTTGTCTTAGCCTCCGACATTCTGGTATAGCAACTATTCTTCATATTCTATGTATTGGGTCTCTAGAGGCTTTTTTTTCCTAGCTTGAGTGTCTTTTTCCTCAAGATCTTATATACATTTGCTGCTCTAATTTTTAATAGAATGGATATATGATCTGCTCTCATTTTGTGTGTTGATGTATCACTGCATTTTATAGTTTTATGTTCTATATTCCTGTCTATTCCATTTTGGAATATTACATACAAGAAATACTTCCTAATAGCGGAAAGGTATTAGATGAAACTCATGATGGGAACAAAATGAATTTTAATCATGATTCCATAGAATCTAAATTTGGATTGAAGGCCCACCATATTTTAAAGATCGATATGAGGAAGTTTGATTGAAAGGATCTAGTAACATGGATACTATAGATGGAGCAATATTTTGATCTCCATAAAGTGCAACACATACAAAAGGTACGCATTGCAACTTTATATTTAGAACCCAATCAATTTGTATGGTATCGATGACTTTGTTATCACATACCACTTGACACTTGGGTCAATTTTTATGGAGGAAATGATATCACATTATGAGGATACAAAGAGAAACACCTTATTTAGCCAATTTATAAATATCAAACAAAAGGGTTCAATGGTGGAACAAATTTAGGATTTCCAATATTTGAATATCAGGGTAAATGTTATTCCAGAGGAGCACAAGATTGATGTCTTCATAGGGATTCATGAAACCTTGAAATGTGGAAGGTGCATAATTCTTGTGCTCCTCTGGAATATCACATCATATTTAAGAGGAAATTCTAAGGTTCAAGCAGTGGAAGATCACATCGAGCATCAACAACAAGTTCTCCAACTCTTAAAAGATAGCGTCACTTTGGCACATAATCGAATGAAACAGCAGGAATATCATCATTACAGTGAAATAATTTTTGAGGTATGTGAATGGGTATTTTTACGGCTACAACCATACAAACAAATGCCCCTCAAGCAAGCTAAGAAGGATAATAAATTATCACCCAAGTACTACAGTCTTACAACGTGTTGCAAAAGATTGGTACTATGGCATACAAATTGGAATTTCCTACATCTTCCCAAGTACATCCAATTTTCCATGTTTCATGTTTAAAGAATGTTATCGATGCAAATAGGGTTGCTGGAATTGGATGAAGAAGGAGAATTCACATTTGAGCCTAAAGCATTCATGGAAAAAAGAACCTAACAACTATGGAATCGATCAATTTCATAGTATCTCATTAAGTGGAAGAAATTACCCGCTGAATATTCCACATGGGATGATGATAATTTTATACAGAAGCATCTAGAACTACTGAAGCGTTGAGGACAACACTTATTTGAAGGACATGGGCATGTTAGGTCTCTATAATACTAGTGTGGACCCCTTATTGTTATTATTAGTGTATCCCCCTTATTGTTATTGTTGTACCCATGTAGTCCCCATATTATTATTATTGTGTCCCATAGAATCCCACTATTGTTATTGTTGTTCCCTTACATTATTATTTTTATGTAGGGTTTGATTATATTGTGACCCCTTATACTCCTATATATATGAGGGAGGTATTATCATTTGTATAATGCAAGAATTTTTCATTTATGTAATGTAAAGGAGGTTTCCCTTTCGAAGAGGATACTTTTTAAGTTGCTGATCTATATTTTCTTCTATTTTGTGAGTTGGTTGCATAACAATTGCTTCCTTTAGTAGTCCATTAATAGTTTTGCCAACATTGGCCACTACCAAACTTGGTCACCACTTTGACCCAAGGCCACAGTTAACTCCACCATTTTACTTTGGGGCACCTCAACTTTGAATAGAAATAAGTTCTGACCCAAGAGGTCTATTTGCAGACTTCAATATACCATTGGAAATATCTTCTGAGAACTATACAACTATGCCACTTTCAGGAGAAACTAAGTTTATCTATTGAGACATAATCTCATCCAAAGTTTGGGACTCCCCAACCATCATAGCCTGCTCTTCACTGTTAACATTTGTTGCCTGTGATCTCAATGCCAGTCTAGTTGACACCAATGCCAACATACCAAGTGACACCAACCATTTATACAATGCCAATTGTCCAAAAAAAATCCAACTCTTCAACATGATTTCCTTGAATCAAATTTACATAAACATCTTTAATATCTTCATCTTGAGAATATGTTCAAATTAACTTTCATGCATGATTGTGTTATGCTTGATGGGCCTCTAAATTAGACATAAATTAAGGCCCATATAACCTTTCTTAGGCACATAAAGATATATTAAATATCTCCTTCTACACTTAATAATGTTTTTTATGCTTTAATATTTTCTTAGGAAGGTTTAGAGATAATTGCATATTTGTGCCTAATATTATTTATTTTTTAAGGATATTGTGAGAATATTGGGCAAATTATGAAGATTTGGAGAAGGAGAGAATTTAGGGACTTGATCCCTACTACCAGAGGATCAATATTGGAGAATAAATGAAAAAAATATCATGAAATAATTGAGAAATTATGGAGAGATTCTAGAACTCCGATGATTTAGAAAATCTGGGAATGTGTTCCCCGTCATTTACTGCAAACTCATAGAGTTGGGAACCAGATCCACCATTTGAGGGATTTTGGAGGGGAAAACATCCTCATTTCAAGGGGAATTATTCCTCATAATATGGTGGAGAAAACTTGTTTTCTGGAAGCTCCACTTTATTTTCTTGCAGGGATGTACTTGGATTGATTCGAATAATGAATATTGACACCATTTTTAGCTTCTAAGGCTTGGTTTCTTCCATAGTTTTCTGAGACTCCTTGGGCTTGGCCATCCTAGGAGCCTCATATCCATATTGCACAATTTCTTTATGTTCTTTTCACTTCTTATTCACATGAATCTCTTATTTATGTTTTTCATATTTTTGTATTTAGTTTTGTTTCTTTTCTTGCTATATGATTGAGTTAAATGATTTAAGTGAGTTGTTTTGCAAGTTTTTTACAAGTTCAAAAGAATTATTAATCCTTAGAATATCTTTGGAAGTTCATATTAATCATAAAGCTATTTGGATTTGGTTACTAGTTCACGAATCTAAGATTTCTGAAAATGCCTTATAAAGAAATAGTAGTACATTTATGCTATTTTTAGAATGGGTTAACGAGATCCATTTGAATTGATTCCACTTGGATTAGGTCATAATAATGTTAAATTTAGTAATAAAAAATTACCCCATTTCATTTTCACTTGATTAGGTCGAGCATTCGATAGATTAACTAGCTCACTAGTTCTTGAATTTTCAGATTTTAGAGTAGTAAATTTCTGTTATTTTTTAGCAAGTGTGAACATGGGTATTTTGGAGTGATTCCACTTCAATTGGAGACCTAAGACATCATACTTAATAAAAAAAAATTTCCCATCCCATTTTCGTTTGATTTACTTAGTCAGTTATTTCCAAAATAGAGTTTTCCTGTAAAAATCGACCATATTTTCTCTAAAAGTTTGTTTTTATCTCTTAGGCTTGAATAATGAACCCTAGCATATAAATACATGATTGAGGAAGAATAAAAAAATACATAAAAAAAAAGCAAGAGAAATATAGCCATGGCTATCACCAAAATCCAACTCCCTACACTAGATAATGTTTGCAACTCCTCAACAACATGTACAAACAAGGCCTTGAATTTTCACACCATTATAGTTGAAGAATCACTTGAGAGAGAAGAAGCTTGAACCTAAATTAGAAGTTTAATGTGAAACTGAGATAGGGGAAGAAATTAAAATAGAAGAGTAGAAAGAATATCACCAGGAGGAGCAACACATGGACTAATAAACAAAGAATGAAATAGGCCAGCATACATGAAGAACCACAAGGCAAGGAGGATGAATAGGTTGCTCAGAGGATGAGCAACAATTTCAGTAGGGGTGTATGATGGGCCTCTAAATTAGACATAAATTAAGGCCCATCTAACCTTTCTTAGGCACATAAAAGATATATTGAATCTCTCCTTCTACACTTAATAATGTTTTTTTATGCTTTAATATGTTCTTAGGAAGGTTTAGAGATAATTTCATATTTTTGCCTTATATTATTTATTTTTGAAGGATATTGTGAGAATATTGGGTAGATTATTAATATTTGGAGAAGGAGATAATTTAGGGAATTTCTCCCTACTACTGGAGGATCAATATTGGAGAATAAATGAACAAAATGTCATGAAATAATTGAGAAATTATGGAGATATTCTGGAACTCTGATTATTGTGAAAATATAGGAATGTATTCCCTGATTCGAATTTTTTATAATTACTGATTCGAATTGGCCTCTAGGGGAGGTATTGTTTAGTCTTATGGTGGAGAAAAATTGTTTTATGGAAACTCCACTTTCTTTTCTTGCAGGGATGTACTTGGATTGATTCGAATAATGAAGATCGACACTATTTTTAGCTTCTAAGGCTTGGTTTCATCCATAGGACTCTGATCCTCCTTGGGCTTGGCCATCCCAGGAGCCTCAGAGCCCTCTTACACAAATTCTTTATGTTCTTTTCACTTCTTATTCACATGCATATCTTATTTTTGTTTTGTATATTTCTGTATTTAGTATTGTTTCTTTTCTTGTTGTAGGATTGAGTTAAATGATTTAAGTGAGTTATTTTTCAGGTTTTTTTACAGGATCAAAAGCATTATTCATCCTTAAAATAACTTTGGAAGGTCATATTAATTATTAAGCTACTTGGATTTGGTTACTAGTTCACGAATATAAGATTTATGGAAAAGCCTTGTCTAAGAAAAATAGTAGTAAATTTTTTCTATTTTTTAAAAGGGGTTAATGAGATCCATTTGAATTGATTCCACTTGGATCAGGTCATAATAATGTTAAATTTAATAACAAAATCTACCCCATTTCATTTTCACTTGATAAGGTTAGTGATTTGATAGATTAACTAGCTCACTAGTTCTTGAATTTCGTGATTTTAGAGTAGTAAAATTCTATTATTTTTTAGCACGTGCGAACAGTGGTATTTTGGAGTGATTCCACTTGTAATGGAGACCTAAGATATCATATAAAAAAATTTACCATCCCATTTTCATTTTATTTACTTAGTCATTATGTTAGTTATTTCCAAAACAAATTTTCCTGTAGCAAAAACAGAGTTTCCTGTAGCACTCTTGTAGCATGTGTAAACTCGACCAGATTTGCTCCCAAAGGTTGGTTTTGTATCTTAGGCTTGAATCATGACCCCTAGGATATAAATACATGACTGAGGAAGAATAAACACCACTTAGGACATTCATTTTTACAAATTAGATTAGGTCTTTTTATTTCAATTCATGCTCTTAGGATTTCAATTACAAATTGTTTTTTGTTCCTAGCATTAATTCCTTTTTAAAGCAGCACTTCCATTTCTGAAATTAGTTTAGGATATGATTTCATAACATTCACTCCATTATATATGATCAACCAAAGGACGCATTGTATGCTACACACATAGTGTCGATACCTCTTAATTTATTACGAAAATTGGGTTGATAATTAAAATTGGTAGCCTCAGTAGTTGCAGCATTATTGTTGCAATACTCATGCTCATCACTTTTTGGCACTGTTGCTGGGGAGGTGTCAAAGTATGAAATGTTTTATTCCATAGTTGATTCATTTCTTTTCTTTCTTCAAAAACAAAAGATATTTGCATTAGGCATATTTCATTTCAAAACAGAAAATTGCATTGCATTAGCATTCTTATTCAAAAAAAAAAAAATACTTCTCCTTTACACTTTAAATCTATTTGTGTTTTACTCTCCCACTAGATTAAAGAAGTTCCCCCCATCCTAAGAGTAACTAACTGTATTTTTCTTTTTTAATTATAAATGTTCTGAATCATACAATACACTTCAAACTGCTTAATCTAGTTATCTAGTTTATCTGGGTTCTTTTCACCATCATAAAGAGGTAGTTCAAATTTTACATCAAGTTTCAAAAGATATTTCTAAGGTTTATTTTCTGTTTTAGAATCTAAACTAGAAGAAGAAGAAGAAGAAGAATATGGTGATGGAGATAATGGAGGAGATGGAGGTTTATCAGATTTTCCTTTCCCCTTGTCCTTCTTCGATGCCTTTGACGAATAATTTGCATCTCTCACTTTCTTATCTACGTAGATTTCTCCCAACATCTGCTGCATGTTCAAAAAAATTTGTTGAACTTGATTCTCATCCATGGATTCACTTCAGGAGTTTCACCTGCTTCGATTTGGGATGAGTTCAAGAGGCTCTTCAAGAATAATTACTTATCAGAGAGATACTATGATGACATAGCTAAGCAGTTTTATGAGCTACATATGTTTTCTATTACAAATGATGAGTATACTAGCAAGTTCTTGGAGTTGTTGAAGTATGTGCCTTATCTCAGGGATGAGAAGGCTAAGATTTAGAGATTCATCAGTGGATTTCCAGCAGCATATAGAGATCAGATTGAGTTTGATGAGCCTAAATCGTCGGAGGAGGCCATCCAAAAGTTGAAGCATTGTTATGAGAATTCAAAATGAAAATTTGAGCCTAAGCGTGATTTGAAAGAAAATGAGAAAGTTAAAGGGAAGTGGCCACCAAAGCAGGGAATACCTTAAGATGATGGTGAGAAAGAAATGTGGTCCCTTACAGGAAATTCAATGTTGATGAGAAGGGGCATGGGTTGCAGCCTCGAGAGCAGCAGACTAGAGGTGATAATAGAGGATTTTTGCAGTGTTGGATATGTGGGAAAGATCATCGTGAGAAGGATTTTCCATTGTATCAGGGTGGTAGGCCTCAGATCTATAGTGCTTAAGAGGCGTATAAAGTTGGGGATGTTGGTCATAAATTTTCTCATATTTATGCAGTTATGGAAAACAAGCAGGAAAATCATCAGGCATCCATTATTGAGATGGAATGTAAGCTATGTGGTCGAGTTGTTTCTATTTTTATTGAAATTATATCAATTATAGTTATGTTAATCTCGACCTAGTGGAGAAGCGTGGCTTGAGAAAATAAGTGCATGCAGAGTCTTGGTTGGTGCAATTGGCTACAGGTACAAAGAAGAGAGTTCATCATCACGTAAAAGCTTGTGCATTTGAGTTGAATGGTATGCCTCCAAAGAAACATATGAATGTACTTCCATTAGGATCATATAATATGATTTTGGGTATGGATTGGTTGTATCTTCGTAGGAATAAATTAGATTGTTATGAAAAGGGTATTGAGTGCTTGGATGATAATGGGGAAAAGAGAATCTTGCAGGGAAAGAAGAATCCTACTTCAATTAGGATGGTCATAGCTATGCAATCTAAGCGCAATTTCAGGAAGGGGTGTGTGATGTTTGCAGTTCATATTTCCAGTGATAAGGGTAAGGATGTTGAGCATGCATAAATCTTCAAAAGGTACCTTGTATTGCAGTAGTTTCATGATGTATTTTCCACAAATATTCTCGAGTTTCCTCCTCATAGGGAACTGGACTTTTATATTGAGTTGGTACCAAGAGCAACACCTAAATCAAAGGCACCTTACAGGATGAGCACTCCAGAGTTAGTAGATTTGAAATTGCAGTTGAAGGAAATTATTGATAAGGGATACAATAGGCCAAGTGTATCGCCTTGGGGTATGCCAATATTGTTTGTGAATAAGGATGGTACTCTTAAATTTTTCATTGATTATAGGAAGTTGAACAAGGTGACTATAAATAATAGGTTTCCATTGTCGAGGATTGATGACTTGTTTGATCAGTTGAAGGGAGAAGAAATGTTCTCAAAGATTGATTTGAGATCATGATCCTATCAAGTACACGTCAAAGAAGAGAACACCTACAAGACTACTTTCAAGACCAGGAATGGGAATTATGAGTTTGTTGTAGCTCCTTTTGGTTTAACTGATTCCCCAACTACCTTTATGTGCTTGATTAATAGTGTATTGTGTCCTTATCTAGAAAAGTTTTTATTGGGTTCATTGACGATATATTGATATATTTTAAGAATGAGGAAGATCATGTCGACCGTTTCGAAGCAATGTTGAGATTATTAAGAGAGCACTAGTTGTATTCCAAGCTTAGCAAGTGCAGTTTCTTTCAGATAGAGGTACATTACTTGGGACATGTTGTTTCTAAGGAAGGCATAGCAATACATCCAGAAAAGATAAAAGCAATCATCGAATGAGTGACTCCTAGAAATGTGGATGAAGTCATATCATTCATGGGATTAGTTGGTTACTATTGAAGGTTCATTAGTAAATTCTCATGCATTGCATATCCTGTTATGTCAATGCAGAAAAAAGGAAATAAATTTGAATGGTTGGGGAATGTGAAGCCAATTTTGAGCAGTTGAAGCCGTTGTTGACAAATTATCTAGTTCTTAAGATTGCAAATTCATATAAAGAGTTTATAGTGTGTAAATATTCTTACAAGAGAGGGCTTGGTGGAGTCCTTATACAGGAGGGACATGTTGTGTGTGATAGGTCTAGGAAACTGAATGAGCATGAGCAGAACGATGTGGCTCATAAACTTGAGTTGGAAGTTATTATTCATGCCTTGAAGATGTGGAGGCATTATCTTCTTGGCAAGAGGTTTTTATTGATGAGTGATCATAGTGGGTTGAGATATTTGTTTTACCAATTGAATCTAAATTCTAGGTGAGCTAGATGGTTGGCTACCCTTAGTGAGCTTGACTTTGAGATCAGAGACAACAAGGGTAAGGAGAACAGGGTCGCAGAAGCTCTCAACAAGAGAGTGTAGATGAACCACGTTGTAGTAGTGAGCTCATATGGGAAAGATTTACAGGAATGGATTTTATAGGCAGGACAACAGGATAACAGGTATAGGGAGCTTATGCATAGGTTACAACAAGGTGCAAGTGATCAAGAAGTAAACTATCATCTTACAACATATGGTTTGGTGAGATTTAAGTACAAGATATATGTGACGGATGATAGTGATCTAAAGAAGCTTATCTTGATGGAGTTTCATTTCAAGACATATTTAGGTCACCCAGGATATCATAAGATGTTGACAACAGTAAATAAGTTCTATTATTAGATGAATCTAAATAAGGAAGTGGCATAGTTTGTGGCTAGGTGTTTGGAATTTCAGAAGGTGAAAGCAGAGTGTAAGCATCCAGGTGGGTTCCTGAAGCCTATTCTGATTCCAGAATGGAAGTGGGAGGTCATTTCCATAGATTTCATTACAGGTATTCTGAGGACATTGAGGCAGCATGATTCTATCATGGTTGTGGTAGACAGGTTGAGCAAGGTAGTTCACTTCATTCCAGTGAAGACTACTTTTTTAGCTAGTGAGGTATCACAGGTCTTCATAAGGAAAATCATGAGATTGCATGGTGTTCCGAAGAGGATTGTGTCAGACGAGGATGCTAAGTTCACTTCCAAGTTTTGGAAGGAGTTATTTGCAAGTTTTGGGACAGATTTTACCTTCAGTATAACTTATCATCCATAGATAGATAGACAGACAAAGAGGGTCAACGAGAGTCTAGAGGATATGATAAGGATGTATTTCATGCATCAACATAGGAGATGTGAGGAGTACATTTCATTAGCTGAGTTTTCTTAGAATAACGATTATCAGGATTTACTGAGGATGAGTCTGTTTGAGGCACTATATGGGTGGAGTTGTAACACTCCCATCAGCTAGAGTGATCCTGTGAACAAGGTATTGATAGGACATGAAATTTTGGAATACATGGAACAAGAAATTAATGTTATAAAGAAGAATCGAAAGGAATAACAAGACAATAAGAAGAGTTACGTAGGCCAGCATTGGGAATTTAAGGAGTTTCAAATCGGGGAGCATGTGTACTTGTGCATCAAGCCCAAGAAGAGATCCTTGAGGATCAGATCATGTGCCAAGTTGGCACCATGATATTGTGGGCCTTTTGAGATCCTTGAAATGATTGGACAAGTGGTATGCAGACTTGCACTGCCTCCAACAGTGAAATTCCATGATTTTTTCCATGTTTCATTGCATAAAAGATATGTGAGAGATGTTGATCATGTGATTGATTGTTCTGTATTGCAGGTGTAACGAGAAGGAGAATTATAACTGAAACATCAGTGCATATTGCAGTGAAAACAACTCATGCTCTATAACCAAGCAAGTGAGCAAGTTAAAATGCAGTGGAAGCACTTTGGGCTTGATGAAGCTACATGGGATATGGTTGATCATATGTGGGCTATGTATCCTTCATTTTTTTTCAGTGGAGGCAAATGATTTTTGGTATTTGTACATATTTATGTATGGTTTATATTGTAAATACCGCAATAACCTATGTTATAAAGCTCCAATAATTGGTATGGTTGTCATTTTGTCATGTTTGTCATTATGGTTTTTCTTTTGAGCATGTTTTTATTGTAAATACTACAACGAGTTGCATTATAAATCTCCATTAGAAGTGTTTTTTGCTTTCAACATTTTTGCTAGTTGTAGGTGTCATAGAACATTGAGGACGGTGTTCCCCTAAGGGAGAGGGGTATGTAACAAACTTGGGTTAAAATTTCATTTAATAAAGTTAATAAAGGAAAATTAAGACTAAGGTCAAGGGACACTTATTCCATGTTGAATGTTGGGAAAATATCCTAGTGGGCATCACTTGATGTGTTTATGACTAAGGGAAATTGGCAAAGGCAATGACAAAGGCTTTGAAAAGAAAAAAAAGGTATTTTTGGCATTTATTTTATGAAAATAAAGGAAATTAGGAGAAAATGAAGGTGAAAGGTCACAGGTTGTATGTGAGGAGGAAATTGAAGAAAAATTATGGAAAAATGAATAAATTAGAGGCATCAATAATAAAAAGTCCTCAGAGCATTAGTTGGAATCCTTTTGTTAGTTTAATTTTGGAACTAGTTTCGAAGAAGAGAAGAGAACTAAGAGGAGAAAGAAGGAAATAAATACAAGGAAGGACAAGGAAATCCAATGAAGCATAAGGAAAGCAAAGAAAATCAAGGATCAAGCAAGGAAAAGTTGAATCAAGCAGCTTCAAAAAGAATACTTGTAGGTAACATGTTGCATGTATTATTTCCTAACTGGTTTTGACATGCATGCTATGTGCTTGTTATTATTTGGTTTATTTGTTGTTTGTGTCATGGATTTTTTTAGGTTTGACAGTGGTTTCATCCTTGCCTTGCCATTTCTGGATAGCCACGGTGTGATGGGATTATTTCTCGGTTGAGCTTTGGATTTACTGAAGGTTTTGGATGTGGGTGAGGTATTCTCAAGAAAATCCCAAGGGTTGGGGTGGAGATGGTTTTCTTCAATAAGACCTCAACATGTGGGTGGAGACAGGAAATTTCCTCAAAGGGTGGTGAAGGAATTATGAGGCATCCAATATTGGTTTGGTTTTGTGGTCTTGACACCAGTTTAGGTGAGATCATGGTATGGTGAGGGTGGAGGTAATTTAACCTTTGGATTCCCTTATTTTTTTATGGATTGGTTTATCCCATGAGATCCCACATTCATGCTTGGAATATGGCATGGGGGTGATTGGTTGAAAGAAATATTGGGTTCAGCCCAAGCTATGGTCAGGTGGTACATGGAAGTCCCAGACTTGGTTGGATTTTTCCTATGTTTAATAAGAGCTAATTATCTCTTGATTTTGATGAGTAAATGTACTTGTTATCATGTGGATTTAATGGTTGTTCTCTCATTTTTGCTTATATGGTGATATGTTGGTTATAAGCATGGTTATATGACAGATCTTAGTCATGGATCTCTTCATGTTTTCACTTGTAACTGAATAAATAATGAATTTAAGACCTAATTGGTGTTATGAAAGCTAATGTGAGAAGGCATTGGTCCTTCTTGTTAAACCTTAAATAATTTTTTAGATCCTTATGTTTAGTTATGCATTCATGACTGTAATATTCCCAATTACTCATGAGCTAATTAGAATATTCAATTTTGTTTTATTGCTTTGTTTAAAGAGTAAGAGGGAAAAGGAGGTCCAAGATTATCCCTAATAATGAATAAATCAATGCCAAATGTGAAAGAGACAAATATTAGCAGTTTAATTGAAGCACCCTTGGTGTGAAAGGGGTTGGATCACTTTGACTGGGTCAACCTTAACCAAATCAACAATGCTATCATGGACGAGTGTCGTGCTGCTAACTGCGGAGGTTGAGCGGGCCTGGACCAAACTAGTTTGCAGTGTGTTTGTTTTCAGTTGTAGGGCTCAGAGCTCGGCCTGAAGCGAGTCGATCGCGGCTTTTTGCTTCTCTTCCAGAGCCAGCCATTTGTCCTTCGTGGCCAATGTGACTGCATCTGCGATTTTTTCAAGGTTGCATTCTATGAGTGTAACCATTTCATCGCGCTCTATTCGCTGAGAGAATTGCTTCTTTTGTGGCCCTTTAGTGGTCTCACTCGTTTGCTTTGTTCCTCTAAGGGAGTCAGCACCTCCCATCTCCTGACCCTCTATACCCAGATTTCACTGCGACCCCTTCTGCGACAAAACTTCCGCACCCTTCTCTGTATTTTTATCCGGCTGCGAATCCTTTTGTGTGTCTGCGTTCTTTTTAGTGTTATTGTTTTGCTGCAAATCCCGTCGTGATCCTACGGTCTCTTCTTTCCTCATGCCTTTACTTGATCCACCAATTCCTTTGGCTGTGGTAGTCGGGGTAACCTTTGTAGCACTCGCCCCTGTGGTGCCCACCATACCGATTTTGAACCCAACCTTCCATTGCAAAAAACCATGTAGCGACTATGCGATCAATATCCTTCTCCGCAACCATATATGGGAACGAGACCCAGGATTTATCTTTGTGCGCTCTGATTTGGATGTGGTGCATGGTGATCTGAAATTCTGCGATGGTTTTGTACTTGTCATACACTGCTGGAGATAAGCACGATCGGTAATTGATGGTTGCTACCAAGCTACTATGAAAAAGGACCCAGAAGACCTGATTGTCCTCGATATGCTGCACATCCTTGGAATCCCACAAGTTGGCGTAGCACGCTCCTTCGCACATGTCAGGAGTGAGCTCAGGGAGGACTGCTTCTTCTAGTGCTTCCCATGAAACCAACGTAATGAGTAGCAGTAGCCAAGAATAGCAGAATGAGTGCCCCTGATCCTGGGCTTTGCAGACATTTGCCAAAAATTCGTTACACAAGTGCTGGGCCCAACTGAAGCAAACTCCTTTTTCGCACTATCCTGCCAATTGAATGACATATGCAGGGATGGTGGTGGCTTGAAACTTGCACATTAGCTTGCATGCTAGCAACAATGTACCCATCTGCGTTCCCAGGTCACTGATGGTACTGATCATGAACCCCCGAGTATTTCGTAGTACATGGTAAGTCTCATGCATGCTGTTAGCGATCTTCTACTCATACTTCTTGCCCACCCACAGCATCGGATCAGACCCTTCCATGGGGAGTTCAGTAATTCGGTGAATTAGCACAACATCAATAACATTATAGTGGCCAAAAAGTGGCATCCTTAGCAGGTTCAATAGCCCAGAACCAGCTAACTTGCACACCCAACGCATAGGGACGAATTGTACCCTGTCATCTTCCAATATCCATTCCAGGTAAAAATCAGGTGCTAGCTGGGGAAAGGCCTCATAGTTGGCCAAGTCATGATCATCGAACTTCACCTCATGAAGCTTGCCAAAGGGTTCGCCAATGACGGGGACCTTGCACGGGGTCAACGGCATCTGCAGGTAGGTGATCAGGCCATCGAGGTTCTTTGGTGTGCGAGTCAAGGGTCTACGAGGCTGGACTTCATATTGCGGGGAGAAGTGTGGGGTTTTACCCTAGCCCATTTTGCAGAATTCATTGACCCTGGCGCTTTCTCTTTACCTTTATTCACTGCTGGAGGTGGCATGTAGATGACTACTTCAACTTCTGATTCGACCTCTACTACCTTCTCGGTTTCTGGCTCTATTGATACTATCGTCTGTGAGGGCTTAGTAGGGTTGGTGGCCATCATTCTGGCACGGAAAATGAATCCCAACCCCGGGTGGCTACGATCAGAGGGGGCAGGCTGTTCAAACATGAAAGAAGTACAGTAGGCCCAAACTGTCTTAAGGCATAATCCCGTAGAGCATAAACAAGACAAAAGATACAAAACCCTCTTTCGACCTATGCTTCCCATTTTATAAATGCAGAGAGCCACTAACGGTCGAGTGAACCTTAATTGAAACTTACCATCAGATAAATGGTAAAAAATCTCCAGAAATCGTTTCATTAAATGCCTGCCGCCTACTCCTTTCAACAGTAACTTTAGCTTTTTACCCGATTTTACTGTTCCAACAGCTAGTTTTCGCACCTCCTGTGCATGCAGCTCACCCCTGTGCTCCTAGTGAACCTGCTACACTTTGAAAATACACTTGTACCTCTTGTGCACCCCTCCGGGCTTCCAAATTTATGGTCGCTTCCTGCGCGTACCCTGGTCATACTCATATTCTTTGGTGGGCATATCCTTCCCTATACAACTACTATGGCCATATAGTCATTTGATCTGATACAGTTTGAGCTAGTTACCATTGACATAACCTGGTAGCATATCACTGCGCAGGGTAGCTAGCCTAACAACTCTGCCATCCGTGATTTCCTTAACTATGTAGGGACCAAGCTAGTGTTTTCGAAACTTCCCTGGGTGTTTCGCAAACTAGATATCATATAAGAGGAACAATTCGCCCTCTACGAATGTTTTTTGGTGAATATGTCGATCATGCCATGCATTAACATGGGCCTTCTGAACCTACTGATGGAAACTAGAAAAAAACTGATTTTCCTCCAAAGCCATAAGCTACGCTAAATGCTCCTCCATGATGTCAAGTTCTACCATGTTCGTAAATGATGCGATACATAGACTAGGAACAATATACTCCATCGGCATAATGGCCTCCTTGCCATAGACCATCAGGAATGGGGTTTTCTCGGTTAGCTTCTTGCAGGTCGTCCGATAGGCCCAAAGAACCGATGGGATGTGCACGTCCCAATCACTGCGATTGGAGTTGTAGACCTTATTCAGTGCTTGCTCCAAGATTTTTGTAAAATCTTCGACCGCTCCGTTTTCTTGTGGATGATACGGGGTCCTCTTCGCATGATGGATCCAGAACTCCTCAATCAAAGCTTGTATTGTTTCATTAACAAAGTGTGCACCTCTATCGCTCATAAGGATATTTGGACATCCAAATCTGGTCAGAATCTGCTCAAAGATGAAGTGCGCAGCAGTATCTGCAGTACAATCGTTCATCGCTTGTGCTTCGGCCCACCTGGTTACATAATCAGTGGCGGTAATTATGTAGCGTGCATCGGTCTTCTTCCCTGGTGGGTTGATTGGTCCCACAAATCAATGGCCCATTTGTCAAAGGTTTGCAGAGTCATTTGTGGTTGTAAAGGAATTTCATCTCTGCATGATGGCCTCCCTGTCCGCTAGCACATATCGCAGGCTTTACAATAGTCACGAGACTCACTATGTAGGGTAGGCCACCATAGCCCAGCCCGCAAGATCTTTTGTGTCGTTGCCTTGCCTACGTAGTGACCTCTTGCGATGCCTTCATGAGCTTCTGCCAAGATAGCATGCCTTTCATGCTCCAAAACGTATCTGCGCAGCACTTCATCAACACCTAGTTTATATAAATGACCTGCGATAATCGTAAAATCTGCCGCCTAGGTAACCAACTCCTTCTTTTGTTGTGCCGAATATTCTGCAGGTGCCATGCCTATAGTTAGGAATTGAATGATATCAGCGAAGTGCGCATCAACGACCTTAATGGTGAACAGCTGCGCATCAGGAAATCCTTCCTCCAAGTTAGTGGATTCCTCACCTGTCTCAATTCGGGACAAGTGATCCAGCCCGAATTTCAACTTTCCTGGCTTGACTATGATTTCAAAATCGTATTCCTGAAACAAAAAAAACCATCTACAGATTACCCCCGTAACACAGGCTTATTCACCAGGTACTTTAAAGCCAAATGATCTGTAAACATCTTAAAGTGTCCTCCTAACACATAGTGTCGATACTTCTGTAGTGCATAGACCATGGCCAACCCTTCCCTCTCTGTGGTGGCATAATTGTGCTCAGCATTTGAGATTTTTTGACTAACAAATGATATTGGGTGATCAATGTCTCTAGGCTGTGTAAGGACTGCTCCCAGGGCAATCCTTGAAGCATCAACATGAACATGAAATAACTTTTCCCAATCGGGAAAAATAATAATAGGTGCAGATACCATCTTTTCCTTTAGTAGCTCAAATCTCTTCTGGCACTCGTCATCCCAAAAGAATGAAACATATTTTTTAAGCAGCTTTTCCAGAGGTGTTGTGATCAGTGTGTATCCCTGAATGAATTTTCTATAGTATCCTGTATGTCCAGGGATAGAATGCAACTATTTCTTAGTCGTAGGCACTGCCAGATTGATGATAACCGCCACTTTCGCAAGGTCCACCATCAACCCTTGTTGGAAAACTATATGTCCGAGAAAAATTCCGAAGGGTATGTAGAAGATACATTTTTTTATATTAAGGGAAATATGGTGTTTTCGGCAGATGTCCAACATCATGCACAGGTTCGAAACGTGAGTCTTTACTAAGCCAAAGACAGTCCAATCATCGAAATATACTTCTAGAAATTTGTGGATGAATTCCTTGAACACTACGACAACTACTTGCAAGAAGATGACAGGGGCATTCTTGAGTCTAAATGGCATTACTGTATACTGGATGGATCCCCATTCAGTGGAAAATGTAGTTTTTCTGTGATCTTCTGGTGCTATTCTGATCTGATGGTAGCCCGAGAACCCGTCAGTGAATGAGTATGCTTCCTGGCCTCCTACACTATCCAGGATCTCATTGGAGAATGGTTTAGGAAAGGGGTCATGTATGCAGGCGTCATTTAGCTTGCGTAAGTCCACACAGATTCGTATTTCTCCCTTTTTTTCTTTTCCTGAACCATCATTGGACTTACCCAATATGACTTCTTGACCAGCTCGATAATACCTACAGCGATCATTTTATCGATTTCTTCCTTAACCTTATATTTATACTTAGGGTTCAGCCGATAAGGCCGCTGTTTTACAGTGTGTGCATCTAGTTTTGGCGTGCTGCGCATAACCCCTAGGTCCCCTGTCATCCCTTTGAGCTCTGAAAACTTGGTTGGGAATAAGTCTTGATATTCTATGAGCAATTCAGCAACTTTGCTTACAGTGTCATCATCCCAGTAGTCCCCAATTTTAGCCAACTTAGGCTGCTCTGCCATGCCAATGTTGACTTCCCGCAGTTTCAGAGGCTTCGTCACGTCCACAGTCTGCAATGGAGGTCTCGCAACTGCACGCTCCCCCTCTGATTCTGGGATAGAGACATTGCACGGATCCTCATCACACTCTTCTATAGTTATATTGCGACAATTGATAATATCTTTCATCTGTGTTTCCCATGTGGGTATTTCACATGCTGCGTAAGGGTTGGATTCACCAAATACAAAGGTATTGATATCCTGCAGAGCTTCATCAAGTGCCTCTGATCCTCCTATTAACCCAAATGTCCCCAAAAACGCATCCTTTAAGGTTTCCCACTGGAGGGTGTGTTGATGTAGCTCTGCATCTAGGTACCATGTGGTGGGAATTGGTCCCAAGGCATGAATAAACAAGTGAACCCATTCTTTTATAGTACGATCACACCATTTCTCCATCCAAGTGAAAAATGTTCGTGTGGATCTCCTGGGCCAAGAAATGTCTTGACACGCACATCAGTCGGAGGCTCAAATCATAGGACCATAATATCTCGACATTCCTCCCACTCCTAGAATGCCCCCTTATGCGTGTCCAACCATCTTGCAGGTGTTGCGTGCATGGCTAGATTAAGGGCTCATAACCTTCATTCTCTAGGCACCTCAGCTTCGAATGTTCGCAAAAACTCTTTTATACTACTGGAACCATCAAAGTAGGGCAGTTCTCTTACCTCTGAAGATATGCAGCGGAAGTCCCTTGTATTTCGCAGGCAGCGCAGTGCAGAGACATCATGCAGTCGATTTTTCCAATTTACAATTTCCTCGTTGGAGTCGGAGAAGCATTTGCTATCTCTTTCCCATCAAAGCACACCATCGGCCGTAGGATTGATCCAGTCTTCATCCCTCACAGTTAACTTATAGATGTGATTCACCTCTTCTTCCTCACGCACCGGCTCTGTATACCTCTCTCCTTCTGCGAAATCTAGCGATACTATCACCCGTGTTCCTTCACTTTCAAACACCGTGCTTCTCTTTTTTAAGTTGATAATACCGCCCATATCTATGGACCAGCCCAATCTTAGGAATGTCGGGTAAGGGTATGCATCTTCTACAATTTGAATGAATTGAAAGTCAGCACGGACCTTAACTCCTGCGATATCTACTATGATCTTTGATAGTCTTCCCAACAGGATGATCTTTTGTTGGTTGGCCATGCGCAGCTAGATAGTGGACCATTCCAACTTAGGTTCTCCCATTCGCTGCCAAGTTTTTTTAGGTAATACGTTCACATCTGATCCTAAATCTAGAATGACTTGATCCATCTCGTAATCATCGATCTATGCGGTCAACTACATGTCCCTACCAGTGCGTCTCTTATTCTTATATAGTTTGTGCACATCCTTAATTTCCATAGCTAGGGTTATTATTTCTGCGTAACTGTCTATCAAGGCTTGGAGGTTTTCTACAGCCCTTTGGTTGCGTAACAACTTTATACATGCCTGCAGGAATGGTTTGAACTCATCATCTGCTTTAGGGTTTGCAGGGGCGTGAGGAGTAGGTGCCTTAGCCTTAGAAAAATCTTAGTGAGATGCGACAAAGGTTTCCTTTTATTTCTGTAAGTCCAAACCTTATTGTTTAACAACCACTTTATGGATGAGAGGCTCCACCTCAGCCTTCTCTGCAGCTCCTCCGGTGGCCATGCCTCTGCGTGTTATAACATTAACACTTGGTCCTTCTTCTCGAGGTTTTGCCTTGACCCTTTGTACATTCTGCGTAGGTGTTTGTTGCTTCTCCTGCATCTTAGCTATCAGAATCAGGAAATCTTCAATAACATGATCCGATTGTCTACAGTATTTGCAGGATTGTCTCGTAGGGTTCATGCAGTCCCTTGCAAAGTTCCCTATTTCTCCACAGTTGTAGAAAATCAGTTGTCCTCTCCCCCTACCTGCGCTTCCACCTCAGCCCCTCCCCTGCCCCTAGCTGGGGAGCCACCTATGCCCGAGGGGGATCTTGGCGAGGATGGGTCTGACTGTACCCTATATATATTTCCTCGATCTATCATCAGATCATACGTCTGGTAGTTCTATTCATCATGGCCTACAGATCTATAGAACCTGCACCATTGTTGCTTTATTTCTAGGACATATGCGGCAAGGCAGGGGCAGTGGTTGGTATCGTGTAGCCCAGCAATGCGACAATCATTGCACCAAAGCACTGGTCCACTTGGTCCTATAGCTTCCATAGGTCGCAACAGATTGGGTCCCCTGGCCTGTATGTAGTTTTCTAGCAAAGGACAGTTATCCTTGGTGTGTCCATTCACCCTGCTTCGTATGTACCATCTTTCACGGCTAGCCTCCATTCCTTGATTCTTATGTAGATTCTGGATCTCCATATGCATTACTTCTAGCTTGCCTTGTATCTATTGCACTCCTAACTAGGTATCATCTCTTGGCGCATCTTCTAGCTTCATTGCAATTTCCAAGGCATTTTCTTGTGATTCAATGGCTTGATGTCCCATTGGCACACGCAGGTGGGGTAGTAGCATAGTAATGAACCACTCCGTGTGCTGCCTGTTATCGTACAAAAATTTTCCTTCTCTAATTACCTTCTTTAACCATTGGTCAGCCTCCCATACACACTCGGACGGTCCTTGCTTGAAATCCTTCAGATCGTTCACTATCTGTGAGTAGGACTTGGGCTTCTTGAACTATTGTTTCAAAGAATTCTTAATCTCTTCAATGGTTGCATTTGCATGCTAGTTGATATATCCCATATACCAGTCCAAGGCCCTTCCTTCAAAGGCAAGGGATAACTGCGCCCTTTTTACCACATCACTAGCTACATTCTGCGCAATCCATACCGATCCTGTGACGAACCAAAACCGATCCATATCTTCATCTCCTACGCCCTTGAAGGTGGGTAGCTTCATGTGCGAGGCCATATCATCTTCTGGTGGTGGAGGCAGTGAGTTCTTACCCCTATGAGGGTCCGACGGTGGCGTACACGGAGAGCTGTGTAGCAGAGTTTCTTACTGGACTGTAGACAGATTGATCTCCTGCTTGATTAGTTCTATAATATTTACCACTGTGCATTGTACCCTCACTTTGATCGGAGCTCATTCACTCTGTGTGGCTGCACAGAATGCTTTTTTCGCACAGCAATATCTTAATCAACAATGGTAAGGCTTTCAGAAACTTACCCCAGAAATCCTTGAAGAACCTTCGCTTTGCTTAAGAATAGGAGACGAATTGATCGATGGCAAAATCTGTCACAAACCCTCCTAGCACACTTTCCACCCACTGATATACCATACGAGTGATGGTGTTATCAGTCTTTTCCAACTGCTGGATCAAATTTGGAGTCCATTGCGTGACCCGTTGGTCCTTCCAACACTTCTGTAAATCTACGAGCCTTGCAAGCCACTCCTGAGGCTCAGTCACAAATGTGACAAAGAAAATTTCGTAGATCTCTGTGAAAATGTACTTATTCTTCCACTTTTCCGCCGTCAACCTTGTGCTGCGATTCTCTTTTATCGCAAATTCCTAATTTTTTTTTCGAACCACTCCTCAATTTCCTTCTTCTCAGGTTTCCAATATTCTCTTGGCATTACCCGATCTCTCTCTCAAAATGCTCCTGGTCTCGGAAACAGAACCATTTTTTGGCTTGAGGGGTCCTAACCCAGGTTTTGAGGTTAAGGTTTGCTAACAAAACCCTATACTACTAGCCCTTTCAGCAGTGACCCGCTTGGGAAGGCCAAAGTTTCACCCGAAGCAGTATGGGAGGGTGCTGGAACCAGGTTTCTGCACCCTAAGAGAGAGTAGGTAAATCAAGCAGATCTAAGTTCGTAGCCTAACCGGTTTACACAAAAAAGATTTATTCGTAGGTTCGCTAATCAATATAGTCCACAGTTAACAGGGCTACTATCAGTCATAGATCTTAATCAACACCTTCGCATCGAAAATATCACATGTAATATCATAAGCGCATAAACAATAGATCACAGGAATACTTCATATTATAACAAAGACAGATCCACAACAAGAATAGATAATCAACAGTAAGTGTAACAGGTCCAGCAGTTTGCATCAACAGTAATACATTAACTCAAATAACATAGAGATACTCTAATCAGATTTGCATATATTAACATCCAAAACCCAGTACAATCCAACACAGCCTGCTCACACAGCCAATAGGGTTCACACACAGCAAGACTGAGGATCTCCGCGCACACAGCCAGTAGAAGTCCTTACCCTAGCAACCCAAATAGATCTAACAATTTGCAAATATCATCAATCTCTATTCTTTCCTACCTAAGACTCAAAAAGGTTCATCTATTTATACCGGTTTAGCCTACGCATCCAATGGTCCGCAAACCGTGGTTTGCAGACTCTTGGTCTACCCTTGACTTGTTACAATGCATTAGGGGCTTTGACCCACCCAAAAACCCCTGCATTAGACTAATTAAGACCACAATTTAAAAAATTTATACAAAATTCGCAGCTTTTAGGGGACCTTGTTCCAATAATATGCTTGTCATGTAAGTTTTTCCTTTGGACAAATCCATCCTAGTACATTTTACGAGCCCTAGGAAGGAGGAACTCAGTTACATCATGGTGACGGTTTTTGATGTCATTTAAGTTTTAACAAGTATGAAAAAGGAAGAACTCGACATCTTTTCATGTTTAGAGAGTTTGAAAACAAGAGGAAAAGAAATTCATGTTTAGAGAGTTTGAAAACAAGCGGAAAAGAAAACTCCAATAGGTCCCTTTTCGTAGGTAGTCTCACTGATCCGAAAAGGTAGAAAACTGTATCTAAGAGAACCTCTTAGTGTTGATAGGCTAAGGTATTCCTTTTTCATAAATAATCTATTCCAACCCGAAAAATGGGTAAACGTATAATGAGTAGATATCGTTTCGCAGCTTTTTAACGAGTTCAAAATGATAAGAGTCTTGGAAATATTTTCAATTTTTGAGAGTCAGAAAAGAGTTGAAAGATGACTCCATGGGTGAATTTTTCATGTTTTTACCAAATCTGAAAAAATACAAAATACAACTTGTTACTTCATCGTTGTCACGTCGAGGACCTGTCGCTGTACAAGAGACGCACGTAAAACCCATTTTTCGAAATAACATAGAGAAATAATCGAAAAAATATGTTTCAAAACCTAATTAGGGCTTAGAAAAGTTTATGAAATGCCAAAAATGGTAAAAAAGTAATTACTTTTCACTTTTACCTCTTGTGAACAGTTTGTTACCCTTTTCACTATGATTTTGCAGAGCTGACAGCGGGCAATCCGGAAAGCCAATCATGAATCCATCTGTTCCAAGTAAGAACTCATACTCTTCCCAGAATTTTGATATCATTTTCATTACATGCAACCTATTTTTGTAGATCCATGGGGGGATTTTGCAAAATTTAGGGTGCGGAAGTCAGCATCGGTATTGGGCACAGACTCATGCCGACCCGCCTTAAAAAAAAATGGGGGTGCACCAACCACGACAACCTTTTTAGCTTTGAAAATTTCAAACAGTAAGCCCAATTTAACCATTTCAAAAGCATTGTATTTGGCTAATGACCACCATAAGGATATTTTTGCAGGTGTGAAAGGAGAAAATGGTAATTGAATGGAAAGAACGAGAACACGGTGAAGAAGATGAGAAAGCCATGGGCAATGTGAGATGCATGGATGCTCTCAAGGACTGCGAGCTTCTAAAATTCTTCATGGCACCATGTCTCAAAGCTCAATTGGAGCTATTGGAGTACTTAATTAGTCTTTGGAACATTGATCAGGAATGGTTCATAATTCATGATCAGGAACTTGAGATTGAGGTCTCGGATGTCTATTTCATAACCGGATTGTCACGAAGGGGGGCAGTACCAATCCTGAAAGGCACATGACCCACCATGGAAAACATGAGCATGGTCATTGATAGAGTGTGCCCAGGAGCAAGGAAAGGGTCCAAAAATGGAAAGGTAGATATCCAAACCATTATGGATCTGGCACTAAAAGTAGTGTTGCACACCATTAAACGGGCTACTGGATCGCACGCTCCATATGAGGCCATAAAAACACAGCTACTTCTTGCTGTAGATTGCATGGCACAGATCCTCTATAACTGGGTAGAGGTGGTAACAATTAACATGAAACTTCAACTGACAAAATGCAAAAGCAACAAGTTGAAGTAGTTCGGTTATGGGTCCATTTTCGTACCATTCATCCTGGAGCGGTTACCAATTTTTCAATGCTAAGAAGTGATAATTATGACACCACCAACCCTAGAGACATGGATGGTCCATTGGGCAGCTTTGATGCCAAGATCAGGGGGCGGTCAACAGATGTCCTGGAGACTAGAATTCTTCGAGTGGCTCCGATGACAATTGATCGTCACGGAGGACTGGCCCTATGCTGGCACAGATTTTATTGGTGATCCAGATCTTCCACTTCTAGAGGGAGAGGACTAGGATGAAGCATTGGGTAAGACTCATTTTTTATTTTTATGAGCATTATGATTTTTTATTATGCATGTTGTGACATTGATCGATAAAATTTTCAAATGTTGGCCCAGAAAGACCTGCAGGTATGTCTCCAATAGCACATAGGATTCCTTGAGATTTTTATGTGGCCCCTCATGGTGAGGGAGGTGAGGAGGAGGAAATCATACGCAACTTTGAGGGACTCTCCAATGGGATCCCCGAATATGCAAGATTCGATGATGTTCCTCACACGTATCAGATACATACTACAGGGGTGTCAAATCGTGTGCACTGCTTATTGAGGTGGCTTGTACAGGCGGTGACATGTTATCATGGTTATCAGGCTGACTAGACACCTAGGATTTTATTTCCACATATTTTTTGAGAGATATGATGTCCCGAGATGTAACAGAAACATACATATTTTTTGAACTTTATGATGCACAAGGATGCAAACACTCGATACATACATACACACACACACACACACACACACAGATATATATATATATATATATATACATCTATTTTCCTGTATGAATCTTATCATGTGATGATAAAGTTTTTACAAATTACGCAAATGTCTATCTAACGCAATATTGGCTACTGTATCAGTTAACACATTCATTCGTCTAGGAATATGTTGATATGTGATGTAACCAAAATGTCTCTCCAGTAAACGAACACGCAAACACAACCTTAAGATATAAGGATTTCTAACAGAATAATACCCATTAAGTTGAAGAACAACAAGTTGTGGGTCTAGGTTAACAATCAATGCACAAATTCCAAGAGACATGTTCTCGGTTAATAGTTCAATAACAACACTATATTCAGCGACATTGTTTGTGGTTCGACCTAGACATATACCTTGAAGATCTATCAACTCACCAGAATGATCATAAATCACTCAGGCTGCTGAAGACAAGTTCTGGGTACTACAGGAAGCACCATCTACAAAACCAACATAAGGAGTAAAAGATATCGGCACAATAAGAAATGATCCAATAAGTAGGAAAAACACTTGCAAAGCACACCAAGCCAAAAATGTACAAAAATGAAAAACACCTATGTACAAAGAAGCATGCACGAATGAATCATGCATAATATTTATTGAGATACAACCCATTTCTAGGTTGATCCAAAGGATGACCTTCGTAATCAATTAGCTCATAATCCTCGTTCTGCAAAATGCGCTTAACAATATAGGGCCCATGCCACATCGATTGAAATTTTCCTACTCCCAACTTATCGTGAGCTTCGTAGTACAGGAGGACGAGGTGTCCTATACAGGAATGAGGGGAAACTGACTAGTCAAAATGAGCTTTGACCCACTTTTTTGTGCTTCAATGACAAGAGCAGCAAAGCGGCAAGTTTCTTCAAGCCTCTCTAAATATAGAAGACGCTCTTCTTCTGGCGAAGTATTCGGCAACAATTCAACAACTAGTTTGAGAGAAGGGATTTCACATTCAATCGGAAGGGTATCTTCCAGACCATAGACAAGCTGAAATGGAGTGAATTCGGTTGCATCCCTCACCGAGGTTCGGTAAGCCCATAGAGCTGAAAACAACATAAGATGCTAGTTTGAGTTGTGCATCCCAATTGTATGTTGAAGCATAGTGACGAGAAATTTTTTCACGGCTTCAACCCGGCCATTAGCCTGAGGGTAGTACGGTGTTGAGCTGTCATGATGCAGACCCAACTTGGAAGTCAACTCATCCACCATGTAATGACGAAAATGGGAACGATGATCAGTAAAAATTGCTTGAGGGACACCAAACCTAGTAATGACATGATTGAATAGAACTGTGTTGTTGTCTTACCGTGAGCCATAAGTGTAGGCATTTCTTCGGCCCATTTGGTGAAGTAGTCCACGGCTTCGATAATAAAAGCATGCCCCCTGGCTGAGTGAGGGTTACACGTCATAAAATCGATGCCCCACTTTGCAAAGGGACCAAATGTGATGATAGGGTGACGATGGGAAGGCGACGCGCATATCTTGTGCTGATAGATGTGGAAATCATGGCACTTACGGATAGCAACAATGCAGTCTTTAAAGATGGTGGGCCAGAAATACCCAGCACGAAGAATATTCTGTGCAGTAGCATATCTAGACATGTGAGCTCCACTATGAAAATTATTCAAGACCTGTTCAGCCTCCTCAAGAGTCAAACACCAGTGGAGAATAGAATCAACTCTGATGCGGTATAGTGTATCTCCGACTATGAGATAGGGTTGCGATTGATGGCGGATGCATTGATGAGCATCCTTCATCAACTCAGATCAGAAAGTGGAACTTTGAAGATATATGATGATATCACCATACCAAGGATTGAGGGTGCTAATAAGAAAAACTGTGTCGTCCGGAATGCGTTCCTCAGAACCAGATGGAGTGGAATCATAACAGATCTTGCAGATCAAATCGGCGAAGACCAATGACTTCTTTGACTTGGAGGTAGTGAAATCCAAATCGAACTCTTAGAGGATGACAATCCACTTCGAGTACTTTCCCCCCAATAATTGACGAGTCAATATGTAAGTCATAGGGTTGAAATCGGAAATCACAGTCACTGTGCGCAACATAATATAGTGATTAAAATGTTGAACAACAACCAACACCAACTTCTCAACATGTGCATATCGCGTCTCAGCATCGAGAAGATTGTGACTTAGATAGTAAATGACATGTTCGTCACCATCATCATCGTCTTATACCAAAACCATGGCAATCATGCTAAACGCAACGGCCAAATAGAGGGAGTAATTGCGATGATAATTTGGAGGATGCAACAGAGGAGCATTGACGAGCAACGTCTTCAGTGCATCGAAGGATTTTTGGGCAATCTCATCCCAGAGGAATGGAACGCCTTGCTTTAGTAATTGCGTAAATCCTTTAGCCACTTTAGCATAGTTAGGTATAAAATGGTGTAGGAAGTTAGCTTTCCCCTTCAGGCTCTGTAGCTGATGTAAGGAGGAAGGAGAGGGGAGAATCACAATAGCTTCAACTTTGAGTGGGTCGAGATGAATCCCATATTTGGAAACGATAAACCCTAAGAGTCTACCAGAGTCAACACAGAAGACACACTTGTGTGGACTGAGCCAGATGTTATAGCATCGACAACAAAGAAAAATCTGACGGAAATGATCAGGATAGTCTTTATGGTTAGCGGAATGAGTCGGAAGGTCATCCAGATAAGGCTGGACAATGCACTTGATATCGTGGAAATCGTATGACATTTCTCGCTGAAATGTAGCCCCAACATTTTTAAGACTGAAAGGGAGCTTCTTATAGGTGAAAGTACCCCAAGGATAGATAAAAGAGGTCTTATGTTGATCGTTCGGAAGAATATTAATCTGGTTGTACCCAGAAAAGCTGTCCATAAGGGAAATATCTCACTCCCAGTGCAATCATCAATGATTTGATTAATAAAAGGAGTGGGATAATTATCCGTAGGGAAATCATGGTTAATGTCACTGTAATCAACACAAACATGAATGGTACCTTGTTTCTTATCTGCAGGAACAATATTGGAAACCCATTTTTTCAAGGTAATCGGGTAGATAAAACCAGCTTTAAGAAGTTTTTCAACTTCTCCCTTAATAGCGGTTGCCTTTCTAGGGTGCACAGGACGAAGAAACTGGTGAACAGGCTTCGCACCTGGATAGGTAGGAATCTCATGCACCACTATACTTGGATTGATGCCGGACATTTCTTCATAAGACCATGTGAAAACATCACAAAACTCACGGAAGAGATTAGTATATACCTGGATCTCATCAAGAGGATAGTTCACCCCAATATGGATGTTCTCGACAACCCTCAGTTTAATGGAGATGTCAATAGGCATCGTTTGTGTGATGTTGCTCAAGTTACCTTCGACAAAGACTTCGTGTGTCAAAATGGGAGTTTGAAGCAGAGGAGAAGGAAGTTGAGAAGCGAACCTCTCGAGACAAGTAGACATGGCCCCAAGGCCAGGCATGAACGAGGAACGATGATGATCATCATCCCAACGAGGATCCTCAAGAGACATAGTTTCCACGATTGCCTCATCAGAGTGAAATATATCTCTTAAGGGATTAGGTGAATCTGAATCTTCGAGCCAAGGGGATTGAGAATAAGTGTCAAGAGACATACTCAAAGGAGCATGATTAGGAGGCATAGGATCTGAAGTCAAAATAAGCTCACAATAATCAATCTCGATTAGAATTAACAGCATCGAATCTCCAAATGAATCAATCTGCTCAGGTGAAGGGATGGCCCACGGATCGGAAGATCGGGAGATCATGCTAGAGATCATGCTAACCTGAATAGTGTTGGGTGGAGGAAGAGGAAAAATACCCACGAGGGCAGGATCTTTGAAAAGACCTGGCTCTACACTCTCATAAGGAATAGGAATTTTATCGACGTATGGAATGTTGCTCTCGGAAGATGAAGAAGTGAGAAAGGAAAACTGATCAATAGTGTTAATCATTTCTTCATGTGGAAATCACAAAACATGAAAGAGAATGGATGGAATGCATAGCATGGCATGAGTCCAACTACGACCAAGGAGAATATTGTAATTGAGCTTGGTGTCAAATACTTCAATCTCAACGTTAATTTTTTTCCCTTCTAGGGTAACCGGTAAACTGGCGAGAACACCAAGAGGCTTAGATTCCCTTCCATCAAACCCTTCTAGAGCATTTGGAGATGAATTAAGAGCTGGAGAACCGATGGCTTTCCAACAAGTAGATGACATGACGCACGTAGACGCACCCTCGTCTACGACCACTCGATGGATATTCAGTCCATTAATCCAAACCTGGATAATCAACGCAACCTGGTGAGGGAGACGTGGGATGAAATTATCTAAATCAAAAGTGATAAGGCTTGAATCAGCGAGATCAACCCCACCGATGGTAGATAGAAAGGCCTTCCGTTGAGACGGAAAACTATGAAGTACTTCTAAAGTAGACATAGAGGATGGCACCAGAGTCAAATCCTTAACAACACTGTAATGTTGAGAAGCACGGGCATTAGGGTTGTAAGAAGACTTACGGAGTACACCTTTAGAAGGTGGCCAGGCAACAAGCTCAGTACTGGGCCTTTCAATCTAAAGAGGACCAGAAGCAGGTGGGGGAGGAGGACCTTCAACGATCTCTTTCCCTGTTTCCTTACGCGATTTGGTATAATATTCGATCAGGTAGCAATAGAGATGGATGCAGGACCGTTCATCATGAAAACCTGAGATCCAAATGGGGCAGAGGACTGAGGTTTCTCTACCAACTGGGTTTTATGAGACAGAAACGGTTCTTTGAGAATATTCAGAGTACCTTGTGCCATAGGGTAAACTGCTTGGGTTGTTGGTTTTCGAATATCCCTCTCAGGGCTTTCCGGTGCCCGAGGTAGACAGTAAGATTAGCTGTGATGTTCACAAAGATGGCATGAGCATGTTCATATTAAATTTGCTTAACTGAATGGGATACGATAGAGAATTACCTCTTTGACGATCTTGGAGTCCCTTGGAGAGTGCTAGGCAGCGAAACAAGAGTCCTGCTTCGCCGGCTCCAAATCTTAGTCCTGCAATCAGTCAAAGCAACCGTGTAATTTCTAACATAACATATATCCTATTAATCAAGTCAATATATAATGAACTACTAAATTCTACACATCTGAGCCATTCATATCATGCAATGTAAACGTTAAAATGAGAATGAAAATATTAAGCATTGAATGGAAAAAAAGAACACAGTTCTATTGATTTTGAAAGAAGGAGGATTACAATCGTCGGTTGCACCAAGCCCTCCTCAGTCTCCCAATCTCTCTTATCTCTCAAGTGAAGAAGTCTAAGTCAACAAGCTCTCTAGGAACCTCTTTGACTCTTGGCCTTCACAACACAACACTATTCTCTATTTCACAAGTATGCCAAAACCTTTAGCAATCCTTCGACCTTCAATTAAGAGCCTTCAGCTCCTTCCTATAGGAGAGGGAGAAAGCCATTGTTGCCCTTCTCTTTCCACTAGTTTGGAATGGAAAAAACTTAGATTTTTCTTTAATCTCTATGCTTTTGTCTCCTTTGGAGTTCAGTCTTGTTATAGCAATGACCAATAATGAACTGATTCTCTGCAGTTTCTTTTGTGAACTGAATCTCTTGTGAGGGAAAGCCGGAGATTCAAATCATTCTTCGCGGGCTTTTCCCGATTCAAACTTAAAACACGGGTAACGCCTCCCTCCAGTGTAAACAGAGTGTTGCCCTAGCCACTAACGCGGCTCATTCATTGATTAACTGCGTTATAACGCTCTTGTTCTGTTATAGACTTGCGTTACCTTGGCAGAAATAGGTTTAATTTGGGTCTTTGTACTCCTTCCATATTTGTCTTCCCCTCTGAGCTGATGAGGAGGTATTTTGACCTATAACAGATGCCCCCTAAAGTGTGAGGTCAGAAATGAAGATGATGGCCGAAATACTTTATAATTTGTGTAGAGATAAAGAGATTGAAAGACTGAGGAAAACCTGAAACAACAACATATGTCAGAAAATATAGTATTTGCCTTGAGTCGGGCATTTCCCATGTTCAGTAGCTTAAACAACATGATTTCTCTAGAATAGAGATATGAAGAATCTGTCCACCGATAGGCACAATGTGGAAGTGTCTGTCATAACAGGATCAGGCTGAAAAAGTTGTCTCCATAAACAATATCGCAACTTGGGGAAGGAAACACAACATTAATGATGTAACCTTTGCCCCAAGGTCTTGATCGCCGATTCACTTAAAATGCATATTTCTCAACATGTGAATGAAGGAGTTGTTGTCGAACATGTGAGAAATCGTCTGATTACCAATCAATAACGAAAATCGTTAACAGACGCGAAGGTGGCCACTGATAATGATGATGGTCCCTAAGATGCATAGTACATCTAGCGAGTGTGAATAAAATGAGTTGAAGTCGAACAATCGTAGAATCATTCGACCAGGAGCCAATGATGAAGACCCCTGATTAAACACAGGGCTACCTGCCACTGAGGTCTGCAAGTATCCGGGTACTGATGGGTTTCTGGATCAACTTCCTAGATAGAATGTTGAAGTCGATAGGAAGAGATCTATCGAAAGGTAGGCACTGAGGCGTCCTACATCAGTCAACATGAAACAGAAACCAACTGATTTTTTTTATGATTGAGATAGTGAAGAGGAAATGGGAACGTCAGACGACAAATAATTTCTGGCATAATGAGCGGTTTGGTTGATAACAGGAGCAGTAGATAGCGAGATCTGCTTGAACAATAGAAGGCACTCTAGCAGGGTACTAGGCAGCTGAAGCTTGATGAACACCAAAGAGTGTGTTTAGGATTTTATCGGTGCAAGGACACTAGGAAATGAAGGCTAATACTCATAGATGGTAGGGTTCGGCTAACTGCGAAAGAGTTTTCTGGGAAGTGCCATGTTCAAGAATTTTGCTGCCAAATCGACCTTTTTGAAAATGTAACAGAGGTAGTATCAATTTTGTCCAAATTTTTCCCCGTCTGATTAAGTTTAGTGAATTTTTCATGTTTAGAGAGTCTGAAAAATGTCAGGAAAGACAACTCTGTGCCCCATATGATTAGGTTTAACGAGTCCAGATGAGTAAACTCGGTGAATTTTTCATGTTTAGAGAGTCTGAAAAATGTCAGGAAAGACAACTCTATGTCTTGTATGATTAGGTTTAACGAGTCCAGACAAGTAAACTCGGTGAATTTTTCATGTTTAGAGAGTCTGAAAAATATCCTAAAAGACAACTCCATTGGGGTAACTTTGTCATGTCTTGATAACCGGGCATGGCAAAGGGATAATAGTAAGCCCGAAACAGTTCATTTTCCGTAAGTTTGTCCATCGAAACTGGAAAAGTGAGAAATATATGTTCGATAGACGTCTACCTTATTTTGTTATGAGTACGAGGAGACGGAGTGAAATCAATACTCTTTGTGAAATTTTAATGAGTCCGATAAAGAAAAACTCAATTACCTCCATGAAATTTTAACGAGTCACGCGCAGAAAACTCGATTACTTTTTCAGTTTAAAGAGCTTTGAAAAAAAGAAAAGAATGGCTCCATGATTTTTGTCGTGGTAGTTTTAACAAGCTCGACAAAGGAAACTTGGGGTTTTTTCAGTTTTATGAGCGAGAAAAAGATTCCTAAAAAGAAAGCTCAGTGCTTCTTCATGATTTTAACGAGTCCGAAGAAGAAAACTCTAGGTTTTTCGGATTAACGAGCAAGAAAAAGACCATACAAAAAGAACACTCGATGCCAACTTCGTATAAGTTTAACGAGTCCGAAGAAGAGAACTCGAGGTTTTTCAGATTAACGAGGAAGAAAAATACCGTAAAAAAAATGCTCGATGTCACATGAGTATGTCTGCAGATAAATCTTGATCGCTCATCAGAACATCCATAACAAATCTCAAAAGTTGCAACACATGCGTAGCAAGAGATCACGACTTTGCTGACTATCTTAAGAGAGTCGTGCCCCAAAAATGGCTATAAAAAGGTCAGAAGTCCTTCATTTTCACTGTAAGAAGTGCTGTGAAGAAGCTTTAGGGTGAAAAGGGGTGAAAAATTCAGCTGATGATTACAGCCAATTCGGGCAACGATTTTCCTTCCCGCGAGATCCAGGTAAGAGCTAGAACCTCCTGCTATCATTTAATTATCTTTTTGTTACTTTTTGCTAGTTCAAAATTAGAAATTTTCGAGGCACTAGAAAAATGTTTGCGCCTAACGCGGTTCAGGAGTATAATAGACGCGTTAAGTGCATAACCCGTGAAGGGATACCGCGTTAGAACACTTTTTTTTGTACTAGAGCCAGCGTTAGGCGCACCGTGTTTTCTAGCAACTCAATTTTTTCCGTTTTGAAGTGGTCCAGGCAAGTTTTGATCGGTTGAAAATGTTGTTTGTGCAGGTATTCAGCTGTTTAAACATGAGTATCTGGCGAGAGAGAGAACATGAACGGGAAGAACGAGAGATGGTGACGGATGCTGCAAGCTTGCTGGCTCTCCGCAGGTGTGGATTGCTGAAATATGCCCGCTTAGAACTGATGAGGGGCCAAGAGGACCTCCTGAGGTGGCTAATCCAGTAGTGGGATGAACGCCACCATGTCTTTTGGATTGGGGGCAATGAGCTCGCAATCGAAAAGGATGGTGTGTACTTTTTGACCGACCTATCATGTCGTGGGGCGAGGCCCAACTTGACGGGGTCCAGAGCTGACCCACGTTCCACTACTGATCTGATTCGCGCACATTGCATACGTGACACTTAGGCTGTGAGCAACTGGATACCGATTGCCCAAGTGACCTTGAGACCATTGAGGTCTATCTTATGGATGATTGTCCACTTGGCAGGTGCCAAGAGTCAGCACGTGGCCACTAAGGCCCAGATGCTCCTAGCCCTGGATTGTATGCAACCTCAGGTTTTCGACTGGTGCGACGGAGTTGTCCGTCGGGTCCGAGCAGAACTTACTGCATGTAAGACCCGTACCCAGAGAGAGTTTGGGTACGGTACACTGGTTGTTTCTTTCTTACTAGAGCAGATACCATTGATGAGGCCCAGGATCGTTACAACACCATTGGGCCCACGCGAGCCAAGGCAGGCTCGGTGGGCAGCTTTGCTTTCGCGGATTGGAGAGGGTCCCGTCCGTCACTGCTTTGATGATGGATTTTTTGATTGGCTAGGCTCCCAGATAATCATGATTGAGGATTATCCCTATGCAGGGATGAACTTCACAGGCGATCCAGAGTTAGTCCTGCCCCCTGGTACCCAGTGGGGACTCGATGGTAAGAAAGAGATGATCAGTGAATTTCCAAAGAAGTACTTTGTTTTTTATCTTTTGAATGTTTATGCATTTTTTATTTTTTTTGTTGAGATAGGGTGAAAATTAAATTTTGACATGAAGCTTTTGTTTGCTTGACACAGATGTGGCACCTGTCCAGCTAGTTGGGGCCCCTCGCTATGCACGGCGAGGACTGCAGCTACCTAGGGCTGGCGCACCAGTAGGGGATGCGGAAGCTGACGACGATGATGATGCCCAAGTTTTACATGAACTCTTTAGAAACCTAAAGGGTCTGAGTATGGGCATACCACCCCTTCCTATGCAGGAGGTTCCAATTCATCTGTAGCGGCATACTGTAGGTGTGCCAGAGAGATACCTAGTGCCTCTGAGGAGGATAGCTAGAGCAGTTGTATGCTACCATGAGCATCAGGCCTAGCTGGCGGAGCAGATGTATTAGTGTCAGAGCGTGGCTTAGTATAGCCAAATTTTTGTAAAACACCCAAGTTTTGGAAGATTTTTTGATGTAACTATGTACTGGACCTGATCGATATATATATATATATATTGGTGATTTGTGTTTTTAAATTTTTATGCATGTTTAATGTGATAAAAATATATGTACTCATGAGTAAATCTTTTACAATAAATGTGACAAATGCCAATCTAACACATAATTTGCCAAAGAATCAGCTAATGCATTAAATTCTCTAGGAATGTGCTCAAAGGTAATTGTTTTAAAATGACGTTCTAGAAGTCTTACCCTTAAGAAATAACGTAAAAACACAGGATGGCGGACCCGATAGTGATTGTTTAACTGCATAATGATGAGTTGGGAATCTAACCTGACCATTAAATTGGAGATGTCATGAGATGCCGCTTTCGTGAGGAGTTGGATCACTGACATGTACTCAGCAACATTATTGGTGGCGTTACCCAGGAAGATTCCCCCAGAACCAAGAAGGTCCGACTCAGGAGTGTAGAGAACCCAAGCAGCTGAAGCAATGCATCTAGTGTGACGACTAGCACCATCCGCATATCCGACGTATGCTAAGGGGAACGAAGGCATCTGTGTGAATGAAAAATATTATACATGAGAAAAACACCTTGAAAACCAAGACACAATCCAGAAGACATCAAAATAATAAGAAAAACTTATATACATAAAATTACAAAGCATATGCCTAATGCGAAACTAGGCAAAATACTTCTTTAGATAGAGCCTGTTGTGGGGCTCCTCGAGTGGAATTCCGTTACAGTCCTGAAGTTTGTAAGCCCCTTTTGAGAGGGCTTTAGTAACGATGTAAGGACCAAGCCAGAGTGGTTGGAGTGTTCCTGCCCCCAAGAGGTCATGTTTCTGGTCATAAAGTAGAACGAGATCGCCTTCTTGGAAAGAATGAGGCTTGACAGATTTGTCGTATTGAGATTTAACTCGGCGCTGGTGAGCTTCGAGTGCTAGTGTAGCATCTCGACGAGTTTCGTCCAAATGATCGAGTGAGCAAGCGCTCTTCTGTGGCGGTGGTGCTAGGCAGGAGTTCAACGGCAAGTTTGAGTGATGGAATTTCGCACTCGATTGGAAGTACTGCCTCCAGGCCAAATGCAAGTTGGAAAGGAGTGAAGCCTGTGGCAGTTTTGACTGACATTCGGTATGCCCATAATGCGGAATACAACTTTCGATGCCAAGTGGTTTTATGGTTTCCGACCAATCGACGAATCATGGTTTTGAGGACGCCATTGACGGCTTCGACTTGACCATTAGCTTGAGGATAATAATACGAAGATTGATCTTGTCGGAAACCTAGCATGGATGTTAATTCGGTCATCATATGATTCTGAAAGTGAGATCCATGATTTGTGACAATCGATAGGGGTACGCCGAACCGACAGATTACCTGATTAAACAGGAAGAGAGCGGCGGTTTCGCCATCGGCTTTGAAAGTGGGAAGGGCTTTGGCCCATTTCATAAAATAGTTGACCGCAACTATGATGTAGTTGTGTCCATTTTCCGAAGCGGGATTGCAGGTGACGAAGTCAATTCCCCATTTAGCAAAAGGACCGACGGAGATAACCAGATGAAGGGGGGCAGGATGAGCGTGCATTTTCTTTGTGAAAATTTGACAGGGATGGCATTTCTGGACCATTGCAATACAGTCTTTAAACAAAGTGGGCCAATAGTAACCTGCGCGCAAGATTTTTTGGGCAGTAGCTATGCCCGACAGATGACCACCGCATGCCCCTGCGTGGCAGTCATTCAAAATGTGTTGCGCCTCATCGAAAGTGAGACAGCGTCGGAGAATAGTATCAACACCATGACGATATAGTGTATCATTTAGCACGAGGTAGTGCTTTGCTTGGTGTCGAATACGACGACGGTCGTTGGACGTGAGAGTTGGGCGAAAGCGTTGGGTTTGTAGGTAGACTAAAATTTCTCCATACCATGGGTCCAAAGAATCGACCAAGTACACAGATTCATCAGGAAATGGATTGTGGGCTACTTTTGCTGGGTCAATTCTGGGAAGATCCGATAATAATTCAGCAAAGACCAGGGATTTCTTTGCTTTGGCAGCCGTGAAGACCATATAAAATTGCTGGAGGATTACGATCCATTTGGAATATTTTCCTCCAATAATTTTTCTAGACAAGATATGTCGCATGGGGTTCTCCAAAGCAATTGTTGTAGTTTGTCGCAGCAATATATAATGTCGGAGTCGGGTGACGGCAAAAACTACCGCCAGAGAAAGTTTCTCCACATGTGAATAACGTAATTCA
Source organism: Pinus albicaulis (assembly GCA_034641835.2). Lineage (NCBI taxonomy): Eukaryota > Viridiplantae > Streptophyta > Pinopsida > Pinales > Pinaceae > Pinus > Pinus albicaulis. Next base: position 440,917,447 of record CM076578.1, read on the forward strand.
GGTCCGATTAGACCTTTGGATAAATAGTAAATCACATGTTCGCTGCCGTCATCGTGTACTTGAACCAAAACCATTCCAAGTGAGGATGGTGATGCTGCCAGATAGAGGAGAAAGTCGCGTGAGTAATCGGGGGAACTAAGGAGTGGGGCTGAAACAAGTGCATGTTTTAAAGCATCAAATGACCGTTGAGCTTGGTCATCCCACAAGTATGGTGTCCCTTTCTTCAATAATCGCATAAATCCTTTTGTCATCTCGGCATAGTTAACGATGAAATGACGCAAAAAGTTTGCCTTCCCCTGCAAACTTTGGAGTTGAAGGATGGATTGTGGTGCCGACAAATCAACAATTGCCTTAACCTTATTGGGATCAACCCTAATCCTGTGCTTGGAAACAATAAAACCTAACAGACGTCCGGACTCGACCATAAATATGCATTTATGAGGATTCAAGTGTATATTGTAGAATCTGCACCTAGCAAAAATTTCTCTTAAATGAGCTAGGTGATCCTGTCGCTTCTTGGAATGGGTCAGAAGGTCATCCAAGTAAGCTTGTACAATATGTCGAATGTCATGAAAAGCGTAGTCCATAGCCCGTTGAAAATTTTCTCCAGCATTCTTCAGACCGAATGGGAGTTTTCAATACGCAAAAATGCCCCAAGGACAGATGAAAGCAGTTTTATGCTGGTCGTCTTTTTTGATTGCAATCTGGTTATAGCCCGAGAATCCATCCATGAATGAGAAAGATTCGTATCCAGCACAATCGTCGAGAATCTGGTCAATGAACGGTGTAGGATAATTGTCTTTGGGACAAGCGGCGTTCAGATCGCGATAGTCGACGCAAACTCTAATGGTGCCTTGTTTTTTATCAACGGGAACCGGATTGGAAACCCATTCTGTTAAAGGAACGGGATAGATGAAACCAGCGTTCAAAAGTTTTTCTACTTCAATCTTGATGGCAGCTGCTTTGCGCGGGTGGACAGGTCTGAGACATTGCCGAACAGGTTTGGCATTATCATAAATCTTGATTTCGTGCTCGAAAATAGAAGGGTCTATGCCGGGCATTTCATCATAAGACCAAGCAAACACATCGCGGAATTCCTTAAAAAGGGATGTGAAGTGTGCAATTTCCTCTAGGTTGCAATCGGCTCCAATCTGAATATTTTCCATGATACCCGTTTTGACTAAGATATCAATGAGCATTGTCTTAGAAAGATTACCCATGTTCCCTTCTGACTCGATAGTTTGGACAGTCGTGTAAGCGGAGGGAACCATCTCAGGTGGGTCAAAATATGGGATTTCAGTTTTTATCGCGTTCGAGTCAATCATCGAAGCGCGATGGTGGAACTCTCCCCAAGGTCGTTCTTCTAAAGACATGATCTCTCTAATAGCTTCGTTTGTAGGCAAGACTTCATTGAGGAGATCCTTAGAGAGAACAGTGATGGGAGGGAGTTTTGTACCTTCGGTCGAAACCATAGCCGTGGAGGGTTCAGATGCGGTTTGGATGGCTTGGTAAGCCAACTCGGCTGGTGAGAGAGGCATCTGATCTCCGTAGGAATCAATTTCTGAAGGTGCTGGAATGATCCATGGGTTGATAGAGCCACCCAAAGTGGTGGATATCATTGCAACCTTTTTTGGGATCGATGGCGGCGGGAGAGGAAAACAACCCAGTAGGGATGATGCCTTTAGAAGACCGGTACTGATACTGATGTAAGAGTCAGGAAAGCCTCCTATTAGGGGTACAGTGCTACTTGGTAACGTGGCATAATCAGGGGTGCAGAAGGATAGCTGGTCCACTGTGACTATTTTCCCATCCAATGGAAATAGGATGAGTCGGAAAAACGAAGACACAATGGCGGTCATGGCATACGACCAACTGCGACCAAGCAATAGATTATAGTCTAGATGGCGTTCTACGACTTCAACGTCCACGTTTACCATTTTCCCACTCAGAGTGATGGGAAAGATAGCAAGGTATCCTTTTGGGAGGAAAGCGTGGCCATCGAAAGCTTTGAGGGAATTCGATGGCGGGGTGAGGGTAGGAGAACCTAAATTGAGCCAGCAAGCTTGTGACATAACGCAGGTCGAAGCACCTTCGTCTATGACAGTGCGATGGATTGGTCTCCCTTTCGACACAACCTGCACCTGGAATACGAGTTGGTGTGAGAGGCGAGGTTTAGCCTTTTCCATATCAAATATAGCTAGCATGGAATCCTGGGGGTCTATTCCACCAATGGCCGAAAGCAAGGCTTTCCTTTGTGCTGGACAGGTTTGTAATACTTCGAGAGCAGACATAGCTAACGGTGCCTGTGCCAAATCTTCTACGATGTTGTAGTTTTGGGCTGCATGTGCAGAGGTATTATGAGTCGTGCGTCGAAGTGTCCCTTTGGGGGGACGAATTACAGGGTCAGCAGTAGGCCGTTTGATATACAAATCATTTGGCAGCGGTGGATTAGAACTAGTGCCAGGTTCCTGAGCATCTATGGTAGGGTTTCCATAAAGCTTAGCTCGAGTTTGAAGGTCAACACTCTCAATGCCATAAATGGCAGATGGTCCTTCGCCGGAAGGATATGAACCACCATTGCCCCGTTGGTGGGGTTGTGGTAGATTGTCAACCATGTGTTGATGTCGCTGCTATTGATTAGGGAAAGGATTATGAAGAACGGCAGGTGTTTGCCCAGAATCCTTGTTAGCAATAAAATCGGTGCATTCCTGCAGCCGAGGACATTTGTATGTCAAGCGGTCCTCTGCACAGATCTTGCAAGGAAATTTCATGGGTTTATCCTTCCCTTTGTCATTTTTGGCAGCGTTTTTCTGATTAGTGTTATTCTGATTATCTGACTGCTCTTCCGAAGAAGATGACTTTTTCTTGTTCTTCTTATTTTTCCCGCTAGGTTTTTGTGAGGTTTGCACCGTATTTACCTCAGAGGTGGGAAGAGTAGTCGTTTGGTGAGGGGCGGTGGCAACCGAAGATGGCTGGGAGGTTTTCCCCCGACACTTTTTTGTGGCTATGCCAGAGATCGTGCCAACGAGACCATCAGCATGAGCTCCGATTTTCTGAGTAGCCGGAGGATTTGGGTTGCCAGGGGCATGGGGGAGAAAATCATACAGCGTGCCATATTGCGAATAGATTAAATCTAAATGCTGGGCACGACAGATGCATTGATCTTCTGTAACCGCACCAGAAAGGCCAATGTCTTTAGCTATGTGGGGTAAGAGAGACTTGCAAAACCAATTGGCTAAGAGATGATTCAGAATTGGCGCTTTGACTAGCCTCCTCCTACGTCTCCATTCATGAATGTGATCGGAGATGTGGGTGGCGGTGTCTTGGCAGAGCGAGGTTAATAGTTCTGTTCCGGTCTCAAATCTAATTGGTAGTTGGAAGTTCTTTAGAAACTCCGTTGCTAAAGCCCCAAACGTATTGATGGTGGCGCGTGGTAATTCAATGTACCACTTGGCAGCATTGCCTATAAGCGTGCGGGGAAACAATCGAAGTCGGACACTATCATATACCATGGAATTGGATATAGACCATAGGTGAAAGGTAGTGATGTGTGCGGCTGGGTCGTCCCCTTGTTTCCCGTCGAACTTTGGGATGTCGGAAGGAATCTTATGCGGCACTGGAGGCCAAAGCGAGTTGTGATTGATGGGATCGTTAGTCAGTTTATGGATATCGGGGATGTCCAAAGCTGCCAAGAATGGAAATTGTGGATTTGCCCCCGAATCTAACCAAGGCAGTATGGGCTGACTATTTAGACCATAGGGTCCACCCATCAATGTGTTACCAGGAGGATAAGTAGGACTTTGGTAAAAACTTCCTATAGGCGGAGGAGTAGGGACATACGGTTGCTGTCCATAAGGCATGTTGTATTGCAGGGCGAACTGTTGGTTGCCCCCAGTATAAAAGTGCCCCCGCATTCTAGATGGAGGTTGGGGTTGGTTAATCCAAATGGATGCAATAGAGTTTCCCGGAGGCATGCTACTACTTGCATAGTTTGGCAACGGTATAGACCCTACACCTATATTTGAACCACTTAAGGGAAAAGTATTAACAATAGGTTGTCCTATTTGTCCTAAGGATTGCAGAGGAAGTGAAATGTTCCCTGCTATCTGAGTGCTGGTGACACTGCCCCCTGGCATAGAGGCCAAGGGGTTCGAACTCAGTAGAGGGTTCCAACCGAAAGGGTTGCTAAAAGGTACCAAAGTAGTCATACTCGTGGGAGGAGCTACCGTGGGTCCCAACGTGGTCACGGTAGAAGTAGATGCTGAAGGATTTGGTAAGCTACTGACAGTTTTGATGACCATAGGGTTGGGAATAGGTATATGTTGACTACTGGAGTTACCCAGTGATGGCATAGAATTGACCACCGACGGGGAGGATGGTGGCGAACCTAGGATGGTTGCCATTGGCATCGACCCAGTGGATGCTGGTGGTGAAATGGATGTTGGTGCGGCCGAAGACATATCTTGGCATGGTGGAATCTGAATTATCACAGGCCCCAATGGATCAGTGAGCGGAGGATTGTAATGAGGTACAACCCCTTCAGTGAAAGGGTCCTCCGGAAATTCCGGATGATATGAGGCTATGTGAAAATCAAGATTAGTCAGTGGAGATTGCTCTTTTGTAGAAGGCACGGGTTCACCAAGGTTCAGTTCTTCCTCAATAGTTAGAGGAGGTAGACCTTGCTGTCATCTAGACATACAGCGTGGGTCGGGGGATGCCACGGTGACCTGCTTAATTTTAACAAATTTTTATAAATCGTGATGTATTATAAAGTCTCAGTGACAGTAACCACACACCTAAAAAAGAAAAAAAAGGGACTCTCTAAAATAAATCAGCAAGCAGCCAGAATAGGGTGCCCTATCTGAGTACTACCGTTTGCTGGTGATGAAATCCAGTATCAAAATAGTATACAGAGAGGGTTGGTCGAAAGTATAGTTACGGTCACTCTAGAGCTTCGCCTGAACCTCAGACGATAGGTGTAAGCACTCTCGTGAAGACGATTACCCTCCTAAAGACAGAAGACAGAGTGGGTCCGTCTGTTTCAGGTACCAGGACAGCCCATCCCAGTCACCTTGTGTAAGTCCATAAAAATTATGGCCACTAAAGATACCTCAAATCACAGACATCATCAGTGGGGTCCACGGTCAAGGATAGTGTGCTATATGGGCAGAATACCTAGATCCCCGATCTAGTTTCGACATCCCCGAAGGGAACCCCAATATATAACACACCCATAGGATGCAGTCGAAGGCGGGCTACCTTCTTGTGCACCCAAGTGTTGTCTCGCGCTGAGCTCCAGTAAAGGAACGGTCCCGATAATATGAGTGCAGTAGGATTTCGCTCGTTAATGACTCTAGTTTCAAGTTTTGAGATCTTGGGTAGTTTTCTCACTGCTCCTAACCCAAGATCCTAGCCTGAAATACTGTTTGTGTGAGTTCAAAAAAGAGTTGATTGATTTTATTATTGCTTTATTCTTAGTGTACTTGATTATTAGTCTTGCGGAGGGGGAGTGAACGTATGAAATGTGATGAGACTTTGACTCAAGAAACCATGCAAAACATGCTCTAGATATTAAATTCGATGAAGAGTGTTTCTACAGGGAGAGGTTTCTTTTCAACATCCATGCACTAACATTCAAATAGCTCAGTTCAACTTTTAAAGATTCAGACTTCTATCTACCTCTTTTAAATAGTCTGTGAACTGAAAATTTCAGAATAAACTCAGCTAGATGCAGAAGAATAAAAAAAATAAAAAAATTTCTCTTAAAAATTAAATGCTTTGGACACTGACTTTTCAAACAAGAGAAACAAATAGAAATGCCAGCTTAGCAGATAAGCACAGGGATTCAGTGAGCAAAAGGTACTGATGGCCAAAAGAATCTGCAACTAAAACACCATCACAGCAGTGAACAACAAGGTTTTGGTTGAGTAACACTCTGTCTGTGAGTAAAGACAGCGACTAACGCACTGTATTTATGCAGATACATCGTTATAATGCACTGGACAACCTACAGAGGTAGCGTTAGCCAGGGAAAAGTTCTTCAGTTGGTCAAACAGAAACAGGATTGAACTCTGCGAGCATTTGATATGTCTACTGGGCATCAAAAATGGTCGGAAGGGTCTGTGAACAGAGGAAAGAAGAGAGGAGGGAAGAAACAGTCCGGAAACTATGGGGAAACTCCCCAGCGGAGTCGCCAATTCTGCTATAGGGTAAACTGCTTGGGTTTTTGGTTTTTGAATATCCCTCTCAGGGCTTTCTGGTGCCCGAGGCAGACAGTAAGATTAGCTGTGCTGTTCACAAAGATGGCATGAGCGTGTTCATATTAACTTAAAATAACTGAATGGAATACGATAGAGAATTACCTCTTTGACAATCTTGGAGTCCCTTGGAGAGCGCTAGGCAGCGAAATAAGAGTCCTTCTTCACCGGCTCCAAATCTTAGTCCTGCAATCAGTCAAAGCACCCGTGTAATTTCTAACATAACATATATCCTATCAATCAAGTTAATATATAATGAACTACTAAATTCTACACATCTGAGCCATTCATATCATGCAATGTAAATGTTCAAACGATAATGAAAATATTAAGCATTGAATGGACAAAACGAACACAGTTATATTGATTTGAAAGAAGGAGGATTACAACCATCGGTTGTACCAAGCCCTCCTCAGTCTCCCAATCTCTTTTATCTCTCAAGTGAAGAAGTCCAAGTCAAAAATCTCTCTAGGCACCTCTTTGACTCTTGGCCTTCACAATATAACACTATTCTCTATTCCACAAGTATGCCAAAACCTTTAGCAATCCTTCGACCTTCAATTAAGAGCCTTCAGCTCCTTCTTATAGGAGAGGGAGAAAGCCATTGTTGCCCTTCTCTTTCCACTATTTTGGAATGGAAAAAACTTAGATGTTTCTTTAATCTCTATGCTTTTGCCTCCTTTGGAGTTCAGTCTTGTTATAGCAATGACCAATAATGAACTGATGCTCTGCAGTTTCTTTTGTGAACTGAATCTCTTGTGAGGGAAAGCCGGAGATTCAAATCATTCTCTACGGGCTTTTCTCGATTCAAACTTAAAACACGGGTAACGCTTCCCTCCAGTGTAAAAAGAGCGTTGCCCTAGCCACTAACGTGCCTCATTCACTGATTAACTGCATTATAACGCTCTTTTTCTGTTATAGACTTGCGTTACCTTGGCAGAAATAGGTTTAATTTGGGTCTTTGTACTCCTTCCATATTTGTCTTCCCCTCTGAGCTGATGAGGAGGTATTTTGACCAGTAACACCTTGGGTGCCTTTGAGCAATCAACTCACTTCGGCCCGACGGGACAGTCCTTGGTGTAGTGCTCTTTGTCACAAATCAAACAAAGATACTTCAATTTACTTTGGGAACCATCATCAGCACGAGATTTCTAAGAATCATGTTTCATGGTATCAGCTTTGGCCTTACCTTTACCCTTCTTTTTACCCTTGGAAGCTTTTTCCACTGGATTGGCTTGAGCGACATTCACTTTCGTAGTTTTTCCAGAATTCGGGGGTGGCTGAGAAGAAGTATCATTAAAAGGAGTAGATTTTTGCTTCCCAGGATACGAAGGAGGAGACTTCCGAGAAATCTGAGGCACGGAACTGATGATACCATTGACAGATGGCATCGTCGATGCTTTGGAGGTTCCAGGTCGAGGAGCATTAGGTAAGAGATCGTACAACATGCCAGACTGAGAGTACACAAGATCAAGGTACTGGGCACGAGCAATGGCTTGTTCTTCAGTGATGCACGCCCCCATAGCAATTTCCTTAGTAATCAGATCAACGAAGGAGGTAGTAAACCAATCAGTTAGAAGCTGATCAAGAATCTCAAAATTGATCAAGCAATGGAGACACCTCCATTCATGAATATGATCCGAGATATGAGTAGCTCGATCTTGTTTCAAGGATGTGAGGAGGTGTGTCCTGGTTTCATACTGAACCAGTAACTGAAAGTGCGTGAGAAATGCCATGGCTAAAGAGTTGAAATCTTGGAAGATCCACCATGAGATAACTCAATGTAGCACTTGGAAGTGGCATCAGTAAGTGTCTGTTAGAAAAGACGAAGTCGGATAGAATCTTCAACCAAAGATTTAGAGGAACACCATAGATGATACGTCGTAACATGTGCTTGGGGGTCTTCTCCGGACTTACCCTCAAATTTGGGACAATCGCCTGGAATTTTGGTTGGAATTGGGGGCCAATATGGATTATGAAGGATTGGATCGTTCATTAACTTTGACACATTAGGCAGTTCTAACGTAGCAAGAAAAGGTAATTGAGTATTGAAAGGCATTACAGGTCGTTGATAAAGACTATCATTTTGGTTCCACCCAGGTTGAGATAAATTATGCCCCTATATGTTTTGTCCTGGAGGATTCTATCCATAGGGGTTATAAGCCTAAATTTTCTGCCCATACATGGGTTGAGGACCAGGATATTGATTCTGAGCATACCACTGAGGTCCTTGGTAAGAAACATTTGGATTTTGCTTCAGAATGAAATCAATGCCTTGAGGTGCATTATACAACACTTGAGTTTGACCTGGAGGAAAATACGAAGTGATTTGAGGAGCGTTGTATACCATCTGAGATTGACCTTGAGGGACATAAGTGACACCTTGGATTTCACAATATATGACTTGAGATTGAACTGGAGGAAGATCGGGTTGTCCCTGCAGAGCAGGTTGACTCGGATGCTGAGGTTGGATAGGATGTCCCTGCAGGGCAGGTTGGCCCGGATAGTGAGGTTGGGCAGGCTGTCCCCTCGAGGCAGGTTGGCTTGGATACTGAGAGCCACCGGGTTTCCCTTGTGGAAGAGTTTGGCCCGATGGTTGGGATGGGCCAGGTTGACCCGATGCAGGACCATAGGGTTGTCCTTGTACAAAATTTGGCCTTGCTGAACGTAAGCCTGATACTGGTGCACAAAAGGTTGTCCCTGTGGTGGATAGATTTGCCCCCCGAGAACATAAGATGCTCTCTGTTGAAATTGAGGTTGACCAGAAGGACTGTAGGGTTTTCCTTGTTGGGCCCAAGCTTTTCCTTGTAAGGGTTGTCCTTGTGGACCGTAAGGTTGTTCCTATGGACCAGAGGGTTGTCCCTGTTGGACCGAAGGTTGTCCCTAAAAGGGTTGCCCTTGTAAGCTCGAGGGTTGTCCCGACTGGTAAACAAGTTTATTGGGATCAATCAGAGGCAAATAGATAAGAGTACGTATGCATCATAATGATGTGAAGGATTTCTAGAAGCTTGCGGCTGCTGAGAACCCTGAGGTGTGGAATTCTGTTTCTGAGGACCCGAAGAGGGAGCATACCATTGTTGAATAGCCAACAGATAGTCATTGGATGTATAACCACTAGGAATAGAAGTAGAAACCATAGGCGCAGTACAAGTAGATGGGATTTCCACAACGTAGGGTTGTGATCCACTCATGGCAGGCCTAACAGGCATCATGGGATTGATAAAGATAGACATGCGAATAGCAATAGACCCTGACGACGGCTGAGTCGTACTGACAACCGGTGCAGATAAAGCCACACAGACAGTGGGCCGGATAGGAATAGAAGTTACAATTTTCGACATCATAGGAGTCGACAATGATATTACTGATATAGGAATAGACGAGCTTCCTATGGGAGTTGATGTACCAGACTGTGTCATGATTGCAACACCAGAAATGATCTGACCCAAAGTATGATAACCAGGTGGAAGAGACACTGGTCGTGGGGAACGTTGACTAAAGATATATGGGAAATATTTTGGGAAGAGCTGATACTCCCTGGTAGAAACATGAAGCTCTTCACTTTCGGTAGGAATCGAAGAATCCATGTCTGACAAGGCTGTAAGATTGTCGAAAAGATGACGAGGACTAGCAAGTAAGCAGCGGCTAATAGCGGTGATCCCGAAATAAGAGGAAGGAATCCTTTCTCTCTCCCAACACTAGACCAAGCACCCTGAGGTTTCCAATTGATATTAACTGACCCTTTAGGAGGATATGGGTAGCGAGAGGAAAGATACTCAGAAGGATAGACTGCCAAAACTCGATATACCTAGTGGACTGAGGTGTTTCCAAAGAAACTTTAGGAGAAGGATCACCACTAGGATGCAATGAAGAGGACGATGAAATGGGTGGTTCCGCCACCTTGACTTTGTTTCAAATAGGAAGGAAACGAGATAGACGACTCGCGGATTCAAGACCAAAGACCAATGAATTACTTTAGAAAGCCAAGAAAATATATTTACTGGGAATGTGATCGTAGACAGTTAATTTTATTACATTGAAACAAAACTTTTTTGTTTCGCATTTTAAGAGTCTAGAAACAGGCAAAAGATGACTCCAGTCACTTTCAGATTGAACGAGCGTGAAAGGAAAAGTGCTCAATGATATTTTCACTTTTAGAAAGTCAAGAAATGACCAAAATGACTACTTAGCTAATCTAAGCAAGAGGGTGTACCAAGTTTCCATGAACTGCAATATACACCTTGGTGATCAAATTAAAGAGAAATGACCAAGGACTTGATGTTCGTGTAGGCAGTCTCCCTGAATGTTGTGTTCGGTGCATCCCGTCTACAGGGCAGCAGAATCAGCTTCCTATGGATAAAGGACTGCAACCTATGACAGTCTCCCTTTATACACGTGACGGTACGGGGAGCAAAATTCCATGCTAGTGTTGTCTAATGCCAAATGGCGAATGACAGCTACTAGGTTTAATGACGTCGAAACATGTCACTCGCCTAGACTTATAAAATGTGTGCATTAGGTTTCAATTTTTCCTTAGGTTGATTGAATTCATTTTAAGGTTGATCTTATATTAATGTTGTGATTTCAAGGCCTTACTGAATGTGATCTCGAATTCCTAATGCAAACTACATGCAAAATAAAATCATTTCCATTCAATGAATGCTAGCTAGGAGAAGGATAAGAATTCTATGACAAAGTAGCAATCAATTGAACCACCAGAATAATTTCACTAATGCATCTAATACAACCAAAATAGAAAACGAAAACTCTTTCCTCGTTCTCTAAGAGCTACTAATGCAAAAGAAAATTTTAATTTTCAATTTAAGTGAAAGAATGAATTTTTGTCTTTTTCGTTGAATGAGGCACACAATGCACTATTACACCAAAAATCGAAACAAATACTAGTTTCGAGAACTACGAATGTAACGATCTAAAATAAACATATCAATGCAATACAAACATAAAACACACTCAAAACAAGGATACACTCTTCCAAGCAAACAAAAGGCTTTCGAAACGATCCAACGAGCAATGTAATCTATGCTCAAGTGATGAATGGAGAGCTAAATGAAAACAAAAGTGATCATCTAACCAACCAAAGACACGAAGAACCAAAATAAATAATAAGACAATCAGTCAGCGAATCTCAACGACAAAAATCAACGTGACTTTAAATCAACTCAGAAGGCTCACTGAGGAGAGGGTCAGACAAAAAACACAAGGCACTTAGAAACCCTAGGGCGACAAACTCCATTGATGAGATGATGGACAAACAGTTGAGAAGACCGAGACTACAGAGTCAAAACAATCCCAGTAGACTAATTGCAAGGTGAAAAACCAATCTAGAGCCAAGAAAAACTAACAAAAACTCAGAAAATAGTTCAAATCAAATCCTACAGGATTCAACGCGATTTTTTAGCTATAATCCGTGCTAAACAGGGGTTGGCGCACTTGTGAAAAAAGCAACATGCGCCAATCGGCGCGTCTATTCAAAGAAAAACCGCGCTGAGCTAGAAAAACATTGCAAAAAATAAAACCACTGAGTAGAGGTCAGACTTGACACTATGGAACTGAAAAAAATGGATGAAAACAATCAAACAAGTCATGCAAAGCAGAGAAACGATGAAACGACCAAAGTCGACAGGACAAAAAAAAAGCTATACGAACAGCGAGAAGACAAACACACACTGATCCCCAGTGGAGTCACCAACTTGTTGTGTAGGTAAACCCCCTCTGTGGATAGAGGTGATCCCTTTAGCCCTAGGGTGGGTCTAGCAGCAAGAGGACATGCTAATGCATCGATTCCTAGTTTATTAATGAAACTGAGTCGGGATAGATGTTCTACCTTTGTTCCAATGCAGTTGTCATAGTTATGGCAGAAATATTTTGATCTTTGTCGTGACATGTCGTGGCCCTTCAGTAGTGGTAATCAGGTGCCTACACAAGGATTAGAGAATGATAGCAGCATAAGAAACAATACTTTCATTCATAACTATATAATTGGTCAAGGAGAACTAAACATATTGCATTAGAGTAATCATATCAAACGCAAGATGGGAACCAAAACGTCAGTCATGTATTAATGAGAGGAGAGAAAGAGTTTATGTTAAGTCCCTATATTAATAGTATAGCCCCTTATTATGTTACTGTAGCCCCCCTTATTGTTATTATTGTACCCCTGTAACCCCCATATCGTTATTATTGTGCCCTTAAATTATTATTGTTAGGTCGGCTAGGATTACATTGTGGCCCACTAGGATTACATTATGGCCCCATGGACTCCTATATATAGAAAGGAGGTTTTTTAAATTGTATCATCCAAGAATTGTTCATTTATGTAATGTATTGGAGGTTGCCCCCTTGAAGTGGCTCAGTTATAAGACGTTTATATCTCTTTTCTTCTATTTTTGGAGCTGGTTACACAACATTTGGTATCAGAGCTTGGGATTCTAGGGTTTCGCTGCTCCAAACAGGTCATCATGGAATTTTCGCTATAACTTTTTTTCTACGAAGTTTCAGAAGCTGAAATTTTTAGGGTGCGAAGCTGAAATCCCGAGGAAGATTTTCTAAAAATTTCAGAGCTTGGTTTACAATATTTTCGGAGATATCATCTGTGGAAGTTAGGTATTTTTTCAAGCTCCTAAAAAGGTCATCGTGGCATTTTCGCTATAATTGTTTTTCTACGAAGGTTCAAAATCTGAAATTCCTATGGTGCGAAGCTGAAATCCTGAGGAAAGTCGTCAAAAAATTTCAGAGCTTGGTTCGCAATATTTTTGGAGATATGATCTGTGGAAGGTAGTGATTTTTCAGGCTCCTGAATTGCATCTCAAAGAGGTGATCGTGGGAAAAGTTCAATAACTCTCTCTCTGGGCAGTGGATTTGAGTGCCGTAAAAAGTGGTCACAATCAAACAGACTTTAGTTTCTTGGATATCAATTTTCGAGACAAAGGACGAAACAGTGACACGTGGCAAGTCCTACAAGTTTGCTCTGCTGAACCAGTCCAGAATTAGGTCATTGTGGGAGATTGGACACAAATTTGTCTTGGAGAATCCAAATTAGATCAGACCTGTGGAATCTGAAAGAAGCTTCAGAGGGCTACTATAGGGCTGAATTTCAGATATTTAATATTTGTAATCATAGAGATAATCGAATTTCAATATCGAGTTCCTTAAAAGCAAGAAAAAGGTGTGTATCTGGTTTTTAAATCGCATAACGTTTGTTTGAAAAAGAAATTGAAGTGATTCCAAGTGCATATTTCAGAATTTTTATCAGTATTTGGTTCTATAATGCCTCCAAAAAATAATTCCATACCCATTAATCCCTCAAAAAGTTATACTATGACGCATGAAGAGGAAGAGTTGCAGTATGAGATATCAAAATTACGGTACCAAGTGCAACAAGTTTCGATCTTACGAAGAGCAATTGAAGATGAAATAGATGGTTTAAAAATAGAAATGGAGGCTAAGTTGGATTGTTTGAAGTATCAAATAATAGAAAATATGGATGATAAATTAGTGGAAGATCACATCGAGCATCAACAACAAGTTCTCCAACTCTCAAAGGATAACCCAACTTTGGTGCAGAATCTAATGAAACAACAGGAAGATCAACATCACATCGAAAGAAGTTATGAAGCAGTCATAGAAACAAGAACTCGACAAGTACGATCAATTTCGGAGTATCTCAGCAAGTGGAAGAACTTTCCTGTAAAATATTTCACATGGGAGGATGAGAATTTTATACAGAAGCATCAAGAAATAATCAAGCGTTGAGGACAACACTTGTTTGAAGGAGAGGGGCATGTTAAGTCCCTATATTAATAGTATAGCCCTTATTATGTTAGTGTAGCCCCCCTTATTTTTATTATTGTACCCCTGTAACCCCCATATCGTTATTATTGTGCCCTTAAATTATTATTGTTAGGTCGGCTAGGATTACATTGTGGCCCACTAGGATTACATTATGGCCCCATGGACTCCTATATATAGAAAGGAGGTTTTGTAAATTGTATCATCCAAGAATTGTTCATTTATGTAATGTATTGGAGGTTGCCCCCTCGAAGTGGCTCAGTTCTAAGGCGTTTATATCTCTTTTCTTCTATTTTTGGAGCTAGTTACACAACAATTTACAACCAAAAAGCCTTGACGTTGCATCCTCCTTCAGTTGGTCTAGTTTAAACGCATCTCGAGCATTTGTTAGGGAATTAGACTTGGTGAGGTAATAATCCTAGACTCTCTCTCGACAATGGATCTCTCTCTGCTCTATCTCACACCAGCTATGTCAGACTGCTCAGTTATTCAACCATTTCAGCTACTGTGGAAAGTGTTCAGCTAGTTGCATCTATGTGAGAGAGATGTATTTATAAGAGAGGATGAGGAGGTTGGGATCCCTCATATGGTGGAAGGGACGCCTCATCCTTTGGGAGGTTGCTCAAATGTAGGGAACAAGAAGCCAAAGGAAGATGTTCGACATTATTCAGTCGAACAACTCATGCTGACTCCGCTCACGAAGTGGTTGGAATGAAGAATTGGCTTCTATTTTTTTTTAACTTTCCAAAAATAGCTCGGCGTGGGAAATCCACTGAGGTAGAGCGCCAATGGGCATGGACCCTAGTGTTAATTTCTCTATCAATGCGAGGCCATAAATTATTGTCAGCACCGACCCAAAATCATATGTTTTTGATGGTCTGTTCCAGGAATAGTCAACAGAGGTAATGTTCTTCTCATGGCAAGGGAAGCAATGACACTTTTTGCAAGGCACAAAACTACACAGAAGTCACAGAGATAGTCCTCAAATGTGAGGGATGGGGATTACAGGGACAGTGAAAAAATTTTGTGTAACACAATGTCCAAGGTGAAGTGTTTTAACTGTCACGAGCATGGGCATTTTGCAACTAACTATCCACAAAGAAGAAGACAAGAAGGATGTTGGATCTATAGCTGGTGAGGCTCTTGCCTCACAATTTGAGCTTGACTTCTGATTGATCGCATGCATGGTGTCCAGTGCATTGGGATTTGTGTGGTATTTGGATAGTGGCACTTCCTTTCATATGATGAGAGATAAGGAACTTTTCAGTGACTTGGAGGAGAAAGATCTCCATATGCATATTGATATGGGTGACAACAGACAGTACAATGCTACCGAGATTGGTACCATTACCTTTCAGAGGGAGTTAGGTAAACCATTTCAATTAAAAGATGTAATGCATGTACTAGATCTGAAGAAAAACTTGGTCTCAGTCACAATGTTGGAGGATAGAGGCTATGACGTTGTTTTTAGTGATGGAAAATATTTTCAGCAACATAAAACAAAGGTTCAAGCCAAGATGATAAGGATTCGAGTTAAGAATCTCTACAAGTTGGAGGAAGATGGTTGTGCAACAATGATGGGCAAGGCAGATCAAGTGGTGAGTCGGGTGTTAGTCATCAGTAATTTTTACTATCTTTGGATGACTAAATATTAGTTCTAGATTTCTAAAAACAAGATTCCTTAATATTGTGAGTTTTAGAAATCTCACTGCTTTCAATATCCTTATACCAAATTTTCACTATTCTACTATTTTTCCATTCCATGTTTAACCTACCACTCCTAAAAGACCCTTCATGGGCTTGTGCCACTCATCTATATCCTATTTTCCCACCTATAACCTCAGTACCCTTTTTTTATTTTTCCCATCATTCCAATTCCCATCTAGGGTTACCAAACAACCCTTCCTTTCCATGTTCACCAAGTCGCTCAAGGGTTGATGGTCTCAAAACCATCACTATAGACTCTTTAATAAATCAAGTACATTGGATTTTGGGTCTCCAATGTATCAGTTTGTCAAAAACTCTGTTTTTTCACTTAAAGATCCTAAACCAGGTTTTAGTCAAAGATCAAGTCAAAGGATCCTCCTACTATGTCATTAGGGTTTCATAGGTTGTAAGGTCATCATTGGTGTTCCAATATTGTTTTTCTTGTGAAAAAGGTTGACCAAAATGTATTGGAATATTGAGACATGGTTATTCAAAGAAGATCTGAAAGTCTCCAAAGAAGACTACCTTGTCAAAATTCAAGTTTTGTGAATGCTAATATTTTGACACTTCTGAAGGAGTGTTAAGAGATCCATCAGCAGGAATCTGATGAGGTAGGAGGTTTGATCCTGAATCAAGACAACTCATGGCAAGAATACAGGAAAGCACTTGTGCTTGAAGAGAACCAGAGTTTTGTTGAAATTTGGTACCGGAGGACAGGTGGTTCCCTAAGGCTTTGATCTTTGGCCTAGGGAAAAGTGTCCAAAAGAATTTAATTTTTCTCCTAAAGTGACTTTATAATTTTTATAAAGTCAAATCTAATTTAAAAGTGACTTAAGTGATAAAGTTACTAAAGTGACTTTATAAAGTTATAAAGTCAAATCTAATTTAAAAGTGACTTTATGATAAAGTTAGCTAAAGTCTAATTTTAAAGTGACTTTAATAAAGTCAATGTAAAATTAGAAAGGAAAAGTGACTTTGGAAATAAATGACTAAGTGGGTCTTTATTAAAGTGGGGTGAATTAAAAAATAGAAAGTGAGATTTAAATGAGCATTTAATCTCAGCCCTAGATCTCAATCTATTTCAGCCATTGGATTTAGGGATCAAAAGTCACTTAGGGTTAGGTTAAAGGAGGAAAAGGAAGAAAAGGTCATTCATTCTTTCATGAGCAGATTGGGAGAAGGAGAGCAAGAGAGCAAGGGAGATTTCTGGGCAGTGAGGAGAATGAGGCAGCAGCTTGGCACGCATTCCAAGGCAGCATTTCAGCAAGACATTTCAGCAAGACAAGTGCAAGAACATTTAGCAAAACATGTTATGCAGATTTTTGGCATGATTTTCTAGGCAGGAGGTCAGACAGCTAAGGCCGCCGTATACTGTGGCCGTACAAAGCAGGTCGTATAAATAACGAAAATCGAGGCAGCAAGGGGCTGTACCGTACAACAGAGTTTTGCAGCAGTTTTGGCACGCAAATCGAGGTTTTGGACAGCAACATTAATTGCTGTTTGCACAGATTTTGAGGAGGTCGTACAGCTGCATTTATTGCAGATTTCTGGGCACGCAAATCGAGGAGAACGTACAGCATTTATTGCTGTTCTGTTTTTGCTGTTTGTACATTTTCCGAGGCGGTGGTTAAGCACGGAAAACGAGATAAGTTGTAAAAGTCTGTTTGCTGATTTTTATTTTGCTGAATATTTCTCTCACTGTAAAAAGGCATTTTCCAGAAATAAGAAGGAGCTTTCAAACTGGTTTTTCCCAAGAGTTGTAGGGGTTTTTCCAGGGTCAAGTTGACCAAAAATATCCGTGTCAAATGTGTGAATGACTGTTTTTATGCTTGCTGATTTTTAATTCTGCATTTTCCAGCATTCTGAAAAATTTCCAGAATTTGTGTTTTCAGCAAAATTTATTTTCCAGTTTGTTAAATGTATGGATATGGGAAAGGGCATTTAACTATTTTGGAGTAATAAGGTGAAAACTAAAAACCGGGGTGGGAAACTATAAATTTCTACATGGTATCAGAGCTTGAGTGCTGAAGAGCAGTTTGGGACAGCAAGGAGGAAAATTACAGCCTGCTGATTTTTCACTCAGAAAATTCCAGCAAGCTGATTTTTCACAAACAACAGTTTTATCTTTACTACAGCAGTGCTATTTTTCAGTTTTAGGACAGCAGGATGTCTTTGGGACTGAGGGTGGAGGATAGGTTGGATGGGCATTCCAATTACAACATTTGGAAGGAGAGAATGCAGAGTATCTTTGAGGAGGCAGAAGTCTGGGACATTATGGTGCATACCACACAAAACCCTGTAAATGTGCCTACTGATGCTACTCAGTTGGCAGCATATAATAAAATGAACAACAAGGGTAAGAGATTGATTCTAGACGGACTCAAAGACCATTGCATTCCTCATGTGAGAGGGAAGAGAAATGCTCATGAGATGTGGACAGCATTGTCCAATCTCTACCAGAGTACCAATGAGAACCGGAAAATGGTCCTGAAGGAGAAGCTGAAGACCATTAAGATGGGTAATGATAGTGCAGCTGGATATCTCACAAAGATTACTAATGTGAGAGATGAGTTGGCAGCGATTGGAGAGGCCATTCCTCCCACTGAGTTGGTGCGGATTGCAGTGAATGGCCTCCCCAGTTCATGGATGAACTTTGCCGATGGGGTTTGTGCACGTGAGACCCTTCCCACATGGGAGAGGTTTTGGGATGATTGCATTCAGACAGAGATCAGGAAAGGTCAGCTTGGGGCAGCCAAGCCAGTTGAGCAGGATGAGGATGTAGCATTGTTGGCAGGATGCAAGAAAGGCAAAGGGAAGAAGCAGGCTTCCACAAGCAATGGTGGGGGCAAAGGCAAAGGTAAAGGTAAACAGGATAACACACAGAAGGACTATTCCAAGGTGAAGTGTTGGAATTGTCAGAAGATGGGACACTATGCAATTGTGTGTCCGGAGAAGAAGAAGAAGAAGGGGAAGAACCAGAGCATGGCAGCTTCAGCAGAGGTTGAGGACTTTGCAGATCGTTTTGACCGAGAGTTTGGGTTCATTGCGTGTGAGTCTTCTAGTGCAGGATTATCTGCCATAGAGGTTCAGAGGGAGCATGCATTTCCCTCGATTAGCGGAGCATCTTCGGGTATCTGGTATGTGGACAGTGGGGCTTCACGTCACATGACAAGAGTCCGTGAGTACTTCTCAGAGCTTTCAGAGAGTGGCACTGATGTAGAGGTAGTACTCGGTGATGACAGAGTTGTTAGAGCAGTCGGTGTGGGAACATTGACATTTCAAAGGGAGTCCAAACCTCCCTTGAAGGTGTCAGATGTTCTTTATGTGCCAGGGATGAGGAAGAACCTCATATCCGTCTCAGCTTTGGAGGACAGAGGATATGAGATACTATTCAGGGGAGGACAGGTGTTGATGTATCCCAGGGGCACTCCAGCTGATTCAGCTAGAGTGATAGGTGTACGCTATGCAAAGGTGTACAAGTTTGCATTTCAGTCCCTTTTGGCATTGAGCAGTAGTACCGACAGCAGAGCTAGCAGTTCTGAGCAGTGTGAGATTTGGCACCGCAGGATGGGGCACATGCATCATGGAGCCTTGAGGACTTTGCGGGAGATCACTACAGGTGTGCCAGATTTCAGTACTGATCACTTTGATACTTGCAGAGGATGTGCGATGGGCAAGTTTGCCAAATCCCCTTTTCCCAGCAGTGACAGCAGAGCGACTGGGATACTTGATTTGATTCATTCCGATGTGAGTGGTCAGATGTCTCATGTTTCCTTGAGTGGATATGAGTACTATGTTTTATTCATTGATGATCACTCCAGGAGGACCTGGATTTATTTCTCGAAGACCAAGAGTGAGGTCTTCAAGCGGTTTCAGGAGTTCAGAGCTCTTGTGGAGACACAGACAGGTCGGAAGATCAAGTCCCTGAGGTCGGACAATGGGGGAGAGTACACCCTTGGAGAGTTTGTTGACTATTGTGCGGAGGCAGGCATTAGGAGAGAGCTCACTGTTCCTTACAATCCCCAGCAGAACGGGGTTGCGGAGAGGAAGAACAGATCCATCAGAGGGGCTGCCAAAGCCATGTTGCATGATCAGGGGTTGCCATTGTTTTTGTGGGCAGAGGCCTGCAACACAGCTGTTTATTTGCAGAACAGGAGTCCGCATCGTGCCTTGGGGCACATGACTCCGGAGGAGGCTTTTTCTGGGAAGAAGCCTGATATTGGTCATCTTCGTATCTTGGGGTGCATCACATACTCCTACATACCCAAGGAGAAGAGGACCAAACTAGAGCCCACCGCAGAGAAGGGTATCTTTGTGGGCTACAGTGAGACCTCCAAGGCCTTTCGGATTTACATTCCTGCGCAGAGGAAAGTTGTTGTCAAGCGGGATGTGAAGTTCGAGGAGGACAGGGCCTTTAGGAGGTCACGGGAGTTAGAGTATCTGGATCAGCCAGACCCTCAGCAGCAGTTGAGTCAGTCGCAGGGATCCAGTGGGCAGGGATCAGGAGGATCCGGAGGTACATCTATGACGATGTCAGGTCCGTCAGTGGGGAGTGGCTCGCAGAGTCGGAGGGGTGGAGCTATGGGCAGCACGCAGAGCAGTCCACAGAGCAGTTCACTGGGGAGTCCACTGATGGACAGTTCACACGGTACCTCAGCATCTACAGGTTCAGGTGCAGGCAGGAGGACAGCAGACAGACAGTCAGGAGTTCAGGCTCCTGATGTTGAGGAGGATGAGTTTTATTCTCCAGCGGGAGAAGTGTGCTCAGGGAAGAGGAAGCCCAAGTGGCTTCATGACACCTTGAGAGATGCCACATCTGTTGCTGAGCCTAAGAGGCCGGTCAGAGAGAGCAGACCACCTGAGAGGTTTTGTAGCTATATGGCAATGGCTACCAGCATCCTTGACTCTGAGCCTTCTAGCTATGAGGAGGCAGCTAGCCAGCAGGTCTGGAGAGAGGCCATGCAGGAGGAGTATTCTTCTATCATGAAGAATGACGTTTGCTAGGTGGTGCCGAGGCCTGAGGGCAAATCCGTGGTTACTTCCAGATGGCTTTACAAGGTAAAGCATGCTGCAGATGGCAGCATTGAGAAATTCAAAGCGAGGTTTGTGGCTAGAGGGTTCTCCCAGGTAGAGGGAGTTGATTATGAGGAGACCTTCGCTCCCGTGGCTCGATATACTTCGATCCGCTCCATTATATCGATAGCAGCAGAGATGGGTTGGAAGATCCACCAGATGGATGTGAATACCACATTTCTCAATGGCTTCATACAGGAGGAGGTGTACATTGAGCAGCCACAGGGCTTTGAGGTGCATGGGAAGAAGTCCCATGTGTGCAGACTGAAGAAGGCCCTTTATGGCCTGAAGCAAGCTCCCAGAGCTTGGTACTCCAGGATAGATACTTACTTGCAGAAGATGGGTTTCACAAAGAGTGAGGCAGATCCGAACCTTTACTATATTATGATAGGTGAGGAGCCTCTCATTCTGGTGTTGTATGTGGATGACTTAGTCATTACAGGTGCAAAGAGACTCATAGAGCACTGCAAGAGAGATCTTGCGGCGGAGTTTGAGATGAAGGACATCGGCTTGATGCATTACTTTTTGGGTTTGGAGGTGTGGCATGAGGAGGGGCATTTCTTCCTGGGACAGGGGAAGTATATTGTGGACATCCTTGGCAGATTCCACATGGAGGATTGTAGACCCATGTCGACACCGATGATCACCAACCGGAAGAAGCTTCATGCTTCGGATTCCGAGTTGGTGGATCCCACACAGGCCCAAACAATTTATTGGGCGCTCGATGTATCTCGTCAACACTAGACTGGTCAACACTAGACCGTATATCTGTTTTGCAGTCAACACGATGAGTCAGTTTATGTGTGAGCCTAGGAAGGTTCACTGGGTGGCTGCAAAACACATTTTGCGGTACTTGCAGGGGACAGTGGATTATGGTCTGGACTACAGGCAGGGGGATGGAGTGAGATTGGAAGGTTACACTGATTCTGATTGGGCAGGTTGTGCTTCTGATAGGAAGAGCACTTCAGGGTGCTGTTTTGGGTTGGGTTCGGCAGTTGTGTCATGGTTCAGCCGAAAGCAGCAGTCAGTAGCATTGAGTTCAGCGGAAGCAGAGTATATGGCAGCCAGTCTAGCTAGTTGTGAGGCCATTTGGCTTCGCAAGATGTTGTTTGGTTTATTTGGTCAGCCATTGAGACCTTCAGTGATTTACTGTGATAATCAGAGTTGCATTAAACTCACGGAGAATCCAGTATTTCATGACAGGTCAAAGCATATCGGGATCAAATATCATTTCATCAGAGACTATGTTCAGAAGGGAGCCGTGAAGCTTGAGTATATTCCCACTAATGAGCAGGTTGCAGATATTCTTACCAAAGCCTTACCACGGGGCAAGCATGTCTACTTCAGAGACAAGATGGGTGTGGTGAGGAACACCTTCCTCGATAAGAGGGAGTGTTGAAATTTGGTACCGGAGGACAGGTGGTTCCCTAAGGCTTTGATATTTGGCCTAGGGAAAAGTGTCCAAAAGAATTTAATTTTTCTCCTAAAGTGACTTTATAAAGTTATAAAGTCAAATCTAATTTAAAAGTGACTTTAAGTGATAAAGTTACTAAGGTGACTTTATAAAGTTATAAAGTCAGTGACTTTTAGTGATAAAGTTACTAAAGTCTAATTTTAAAGTGACTTTAATAAAGTCAATGTAAAATTAGAAAGGAAAAGTGACTTTGGAAATAAATGACTAAGTGGGTCTTTATTAAAGTGGGGTGAATTAAAATATAGAAAGTGAGATTTAAATGAGCATTTAATCTCAGCCCTAGATCTCAATCTATTTCAGCCATTGGATTTAGGGATTCCCCAAAAGTCACTTAGGGTTAGGTTAAAGGAGGAAAAGGAGGAAAAGGTCATTTATTCTTTCATGAGCAGATTGGGAGAAGGAGAGCAAGAGAGCAAGGGAGATTTCTGGGCAGTGAGGAGAAGGAGGCAGCAGCTTGGCACGCATTCCAAGGCAGCATTTCAACAAGACATTTCAGCAAGACAAGTGCAGTAGATTTAGCAAACAGCAGGCAGATTTTTGGCACGATTTTCTAGGCAGGGAGGCCGTACAGCAAGGCCGTACAGCAGGGCCATACAGCAAGCCGTACAACAATATTGGGCACGGAAATCGAGGTAGCAAGGGGCTGTACCGTACAACAGAGTTTTGCAGCAGTTTTGGCACGCAAATCGAGGTTTTGGACAACAACATTAATTGTTGATTGCACAGATTTTGAGGAGGCCGTACATCTGCATTTATTGCAGATTTTTGGGCACGCAAATCGAGGAGAACGTATAGCATTTATTGCTGTTCTGTTTTTGTTGTTTGTACATTTTCCGAGGCGGTGGTTAAGCACGGAAAAAGAGATAAGTTGTAAAAGTCTGTTTGCTGATTTTTTATTTTGCTGAATATTTCTCTCACTGTAAAAAAAGCATTTTTCCAGAAATAAGAAGGAGATTTCGAACTGGTTTTCCCCAAGAGTTGTAGGGGGTTTTTCCAGGGTCACCTTGACCAAAAATTACTGTGTTATGATGTGTTGAATGGCTGTTTGTTACTGCTGTTTTTTATTTCTGCATTTTCCAGCATTTTGAAAAATTTCCAGAATTTGTGTTTTCAGCAAAATTTATTTTCCAGTTGTTGAATGTATGGTTATGGGAAAGGGCATTTAACTATTTTGGAGTAATAAGGTGAAAACTGAAAACCGGGGTGGGAAACTATAAATTTCTACAAGTTTTTGGGCTTAATGGGCCAACAATATGCCAAGCAAAGATCCAAAGGAACAAACCACATGAAGGAGGCACACAAAGGAAAACAAACATGGAAGAAGTTTTCTTTAGAAATTATAAATGAAAAAGGGGAAAAGGGTGATGTTCTCAAGCGGCCCATAAACCTAGGGTTTTGGAAAGATAGTCAAAGGAGGTAAAATGAAGATGTTAGGCCTCCATGATGACAGCAGAAAGAAGGTTTGAAGAGATTGTTGTGTGTGACATCCCATAATTTTTCAAAGGTAAGTTTACCATGAATAAGGATCATTAAAGGAGGTGAAGACAGAATTTTCAGCCCCCTACCAAGTAAAAGATGGTTTGAGTTTCAAGGTAAGGACAAAAGAAGTTTTGGAAATGCTGCCACTGTGTAATTTTATGAAGTTTTCAAAAAATAAAGTTAGCGGGCTTCAAAGATAAAAGGAAGATCCACTTCAGGGTTTTCATAATACCTGCTAAGTGAAAAATTTTCAAGGACATAAACAAGCCAAAGAAAGTAAGCCTTGTGACTCAAACAAAATCTGCAGAGAAAGGAGGTAAGGAGTATTAGTAAGCAAAGTTTTAAATTATAAATTTAGGCACCTGCAAATCAAAAGTGGCCTAGGGAGGTGAAAGACATTGTTTAAAACCCATGCTAGTGACAAAAGGGTGATTGTGTCAAAGGTGTCAAAAGCAGACATATCAAGCCTCCAAGAATTAAAAAGGTCAAAATTCACCATGTTTAACAAACCTGCATACAAACATTGAAAGGTGGTAAGTAAAAAATTGTGATGGAAAGCACATAAAACTGTGCAAACACTATTCTGTCCAATCTTCCAAAGAAGACATCAAATGAGCATATAAATTCTCAAGGAGCAAAAAGAAAAATCACTCAGAGGTTTTTAAGTCTCCTACACAGCAAAGTGTCAAAGGACTTAGTGAAAATTTAGAGGATGAAAAACAATAGGAAAGTGGGTTCTCAAAGTTTGATTTAATTTCCTAGACTATAAAGGATCATTTTGTTCTCCTCATAACTTATTATGCACTTGCAGAGATCATCAGAGCATCCAAGAGAGAAAATTTTAAATTTTGGGTTAAATTTGGGCAAGTCCACCCACCATTGCACATTTAGGTTGGCGCTGCGCATTCAAGGTCAGGCATTGTGCCTTCGGAGGATTTTCCTGTGAAAATTTGCACTGTGCTGCGCGTTCACCCAGGAAGCCCGACAGGCCCGTGCAGAGGCGTTCCAGTGCTACGCGTTCATAGCTAGACAGGCCCGAACTTGTGCAAAGGCTTTCAATGCTACGTTTCCAGTAGACCCGACAGGCCCTAGAGGCGTGCAGGTGTTGTGCTTTGGGTAGGGAAGCCCAACACCCCGTGCAGAGGTGTTTAGCGCTACGTTTCCAGCAGATTTGACAGGCCTGAGAGGTGTGCAGGCGCTGCGCTTTGGGCAGGAAAGCCTGACACCCTGTGTAGAGGTGTGCAGGTGCTACGATTTTGGTAGGGAAGCTCGACTAGCCTAACATGTGTGCAGGCGCTACGCTTTCGGCCTGAAACTCCTCCATCACCTGCAAATGCTCAAATTTCCTCAGAAATCCCTTCAAGCTG
The DNA here is from genome assembly GCA_034641835.2 of Pinus albicaulis. Lineage (NCBI taxonomy): Eukaryota > Viridiplantae > Streptophyta > Pinopsida > Pinales > Pinaceae > Pinus > Pinus albicaulis. The sequence goes on from CM076578.1 coordinate 440,942,613, forward strand.
ATATCGAGGGTCTTTAAAGCATTTCTAAACTGGCAGGTGGATATCATACTTTCCCCTCTATATCATTTTGATGATTTAATGTCAAGAGAAATTGAAAAAACCCTAAAGGAGTGAAAACCCTAATCTTCATGTTAAAAACCCTGTTTAAACCTCCATCATCTGCAAACAAGGGGATATCAATCAAAAAGGGATAAAGTAGTGTGGTTGCAGAAATTTGAAGTTGGCCATACATTAAGGCTTAAAGGCTCTGTTCCATACACTCACACTTTCATTCATCCCTCCCACTCACTTGCAAAAAGCTACCTTCTTACCATCATTCCATCACTTCTCATATCAACTTCACAAATAGAGCTAGGCCTTGTGTCAAAACAGCAGTAATCAAAATGTTAGGAGAAGGAGGAAATAGTAGTGGTGAAGAAGGCCAAGTGCCTAGGAGGCAGAAACATAAAGGTGGGAAGGTTAATATGTTTGAACCCCAAGACACTATGGAGCTTAATGCCTCTCCTATGATTGTCACATGTTTCCAAAATGTAGGGTGTTTTATTTTTTTGTGAAAAATTCCAACAAGTACAAAGTCACCCAGAGCTCACAAGGTTATTCATCCTTAACCTACATGAAAAACAATCAAAATTTTCCGGGGTGACCTTTGAAATCTCCTCAGATGCCATTGCCCATGCTACAGGCATACCCAATGTTGGTGAAAAATGGTTCAAAAGAGAAAATTTAGACATAAGCTGCTATGAGCCATTTCTTAAACCCAGATACGAAGAAGGCTGCAAATCTATCTTCCCTTTTTCACATTGGCTAGAGAGGTATGCACCCTTGATGAGGGTCATCATGAAATATTTTACATGTGAGGGAAGGTACTCTAGTCTTTACTCCTATCCTATCATATTACTCATGCACTTCACTAGGGTTAAGATGCTTCATTTACCCTACTACCTCTATAGGAGTGTCGATAAGATGTCTTTTGTTTTTCAAAGGAGGAACTATTCCCATAAAATTCAAAGTTTATTTCATCACTCTTTAATTGAGATGGTTGTGCTGCAACAGTTGGAGAAAAAAGGCATACCATTGGAAGTGTTCATTGCTCATGAAGTGTTCACAAAACCTCAACCCCATACACAGAAAAATTTTCCCTCATAATCTCGTCCTCATCCTCCTAATCCCCCATCATCTCCTACTAATCATGCTTCATCATCTACACATGTATCCTCGCCCCAAGAAAACCTTCCTTCCTCACCCTCTCCCAATGCATCAGATCAAGAGAGAATTAGCATTGAACAAGCAAGTGACCATGAGGGAGAAGGTGATGATCAACCAAGTAATAATGATGAGATAAGAAATAATGAGGAAAGTAAAGAGACAAAGGTAAATAATGAAACATAAGACATGGAGGTAGATGACAATGAATATGAGGTAAGTGATGAAGAGAGCAGCCAAGATAATGATGATGATGTTGGAGATGAAGAGGCAGAAGACAGTATGGACACAAATGAAGGAAGTGACAGAGAAATAGATGATGATAATGGTGGCAGTGAAACTAAGAGCCACAATGACATTAAAAATAGTGAGGTTCCTAGTAGTGATAAGGGCAGTGGTGATGTTGGAAACAAAGAGGACAATGATGAAGTAGAAAACATGGTAATTGATAGTAATAATGATGCTATTGACAACAATGATACCAAGGATAAAAATGTCAGTGAAGTTGATGATAACAGTGAAGAAAATGAAGAGGCTGATAGCAACAGTGAAGAAGAAGACAACAAAGAGCATGACAGTCATAACAGTAGCCATGGAAGCCATAATGAAAACATGAATATCACTGATAATGACAGTCAAGATGGAAAAAATAATGAAGACACATAAATGGTCACAATCAAACCTCTTTCTTTGACTTACCGAAGAGGAGAAAGGCATGTGTTTGCTACCTCTAAAAGGCAAGGGACCTTTCCTTCTGAATAAAAAAAAAAGCTTGACAAAGGCAAGGAAAAGGTCACTGTTGGAGATAAGAAAGGAAAGCATCAAACTAAACAAGAGCACCAACTCATTGACCTTGACAATGAAAATGAAGATGAGGAGAGGGCCACTAGCATACTGCTCTAGAGAAAATATGCAGAGATCAAATATCTACAAATAAAGCTTGGCATGGAAAAGTATATTATTGGGTATTATAAGGATGAAAAAAGCAACTCAAGAAGACACAAAGATACCTTGGCCTACATAAAAATATGGCCAAGCACTATGCCTTGAAGAACAAGTTTGCAATGGCCAAGCTCAAAGGAGCCCTTGCCTAAATACAAGCACTCGAGGTAGAAAAATACCAATCAAACCTTGGAATCCTTTTTTAAGCTTTTCTACAGGCCTCCCAAATCCCACAAGGAAGATAATTACAAATTTTGGCGAGTTTTTGACATTTTTGGTTTTTTGACTAATATTAAAGGTTGAAAGCGCAACACCCTTGGCGCTACGATTTTCATACAGGCATCCAATGGAGGTAAATTTTAGATTTTGGATTCATCATCCCAAGTACATCATGCACACCAAATTTCAGAGCATTTGGAGCAGTTTTGGTCCTCAAAAGGCCCAAAAATATGCCAATTTTCACCTTTCTGCCATGTTTTTAGGGTTGGCGCTGCACCTTGAGAAGCCTTGGGAGACTTAATTTTTGAATAGCTTAATGAAGCCCAATTATAAAAAAAAGGAACTTCTAGAAAGTGGACTCAACAAGATTTCCAACGAGCCATCACGGAGCCAATTCCGACATCGGGAAGTCCATCAAAACTTGGCTGCAAGTGGACCCAATTTTCCTGTGCAGGCGCTACGCCGTCAGACCTATGAAGCTGCCCCCTTGCCAAAATGTCAACAAAACACACTGAAAGATATTTTCGAGATTTTTTTGGGAAAATCACTCCAACTTTGATTAAGGAGTTATGTTTAGGTTATCTTTCATTTATTGCAATATTTATTATGTGCCTTGGGCCTTGCATTGCCTCTTTGGACATAAATGACATTTATGGTGTATTTATGGTTTCTAGAAGCCTCTTAGGGTTCCACCTCCTCATTTTCTGATTAAATAAAGCCTTGAGGCCTTATTGTAATTTTTGATTGGTTGCTGAGCATAATATGATATAGACTCTGACTTTACTTGTGAAATTGTCTTTGATATCTTGTGATGGATTTGGACTAAGTAGCTGTGGAGTGAGCTCATTCTTAGGATTCATGAAGCTTTGTTGAATGGTGATGTATTCCACCTTTGTACATGTTTTCTTCAATTCTCATTATTTTTCTTTGATCATGGGATAGAAATCTTAGAGTAGGATATGTCTTGTTGGCACCCTGCTTTGTCTGCATCCTTTGATCTTTATGGTTTCTTCCTTGAAGTTTAACTAATGATTTCTTAAGTGCTCTTTAGTTTTATTGAGATGTTCTGTTGAAAATATAATTGTTTGCAAGTAAGTTTCAGAGAATACTTAACTGCTCTCTGAGTTTACTCATTTGTTTCTCTAAGGTCTGCTTAGTATTGTTTGGTTGAAGAATCCTTCATTTCTCTTCAAGTTTTTACTATACTAATCATGCTGAAAGATTTTCCTTGTTATTAGTTTGTTAAAGGATCCTTGATTTTACCTTAACCTACTATATTATCCCCTCCATGTTCATTTCACTCACTCAAAACCTACTTAGATCCATTTGGCCTTGTCAACTTCCCCTTTGAACTATCCTTGACTCATTTTTATACTTTTCAAAACCTTTGCAGACTCCATAGCCCAATGGATTGATCCTCTCTTGCTCTACCTATTTCCCTTGACAACCTACCCAACCAAAAAAAACAAACAAACCCTAATCCCTATAACTAGCTTAAAATCAAACAAGTTAAATCCTTTACATAAGCATAGAGAGATCCCTCTCCAAGTCCAGGAAGGCTAGGCCATAGGACTCCAAAGATTGGTTTGATGTTACCCCTATTCATTTGTTCTTGCCAATCTGAAAATTACGGGGAGCTAACATGGTGGCGATCACGGTGGGACATCTGATTCAGTAACATCCTAAGTACTTCTTAAGACCTCAGAAAATCTCTGTTAAACTTAGAAAAATTGAAATGTTAGCCAAGAGTAGTACCAAATTGATTCACCGTGATAGCAACATAATGACTCGACTGAACCACACTCATTAGAGACCTTAGTGTTACATAGAGAAACTCAGAAAACCCCTGAAAACATCTCTATATTGGTTTTAGTCAATAGTTGGCGGTGGACCACAAGTACATATCCTCAAAACAGCAATAAAACATCCACCTGGCGACTCCACTAGCCCTAGTAGGCCTACTAGTTCCACTAATTCTTCTAGACTCCTCTAGGATTGTGTCAAATCAGTCCTAACTGGTTTAAAGGCATAGTCACACACTGTGTAATATCAGTAAACATTTAGAGAGGTTTGCCTTCAAAAAACATTTACAAAACTTTTAGCCTCTCCATATTGTAGGTCTGAAATCTGGCTTCACGAAGGATTAACACCAAATCTCACCCTGACCCCAACCCTCCTATCATAGTTGATGACCTATAATCCATATAACTAGCCTAAAATCAAACAAGTTAAATCCTCTACATAAGCATAGTGAGAGCCTGTTATTCATCAGTATTTTTTTGCTATTTGTAGATGACTAAATACTTGTCCTAGATTTCTAAAAACAAGATGCATGAATATTGTGAGTTTTAGAAATCTCACTGCTTTCATTATCCTTAGAACAAACCTTTCACTATTTTACTACTCTGCCATTCCATGGTTAGACTACCACTCCTAGAAGACCCCTCATGGGCTCATGCCACTCATATTTATCCGTTTTTCCACCCATAACCTCAGCACTTTGTTTTTCCTTTGCCTCACCCCTTCACTTGCCATCTAGGATTACCAATCAACCTACTCTCTCCAATTTTCACCAAATGCCTCAAGCATTTATGGTCTCAAACTATCTTTGTAGGCTCTTTAGATAAATCAAGTACATTGGATTTTGGATCTTCAATACATCAATCTGTCAAAAACTCTGCTTTTCACACTTGAAGACCCCAAGCAAAGCTTTCAGTCAAAGACCAAGTCAAAAGAGCCTCCCACTAGGTCATTAGGGTTTCATGGGTTGTAGGGTCATCCTTGATGTTTTGAGCTCTATTTTTCCTATGCAAGAAGCTGAATCAAATGTGGAAGAAGGTTAGCACCTGTTTGTCCAAGATAGATCAGAAAAATCTTCAAGGAAGGACACCTTATCAAGTTCAAGTTCTGCAAAAGTAAATTGTTCATTTTGACATTTCTGCGGGAGTGTTAAGGTGATTATCAATAGAAAATTGGTAAGCTTAGAGGTCTACTCCTATTTAAAGACATTCACAGCAAAAGGACATAGGGAGCAACTTATTTTTAAGAAAAAACAGGGTTCCTAAGACTGATTGGGCCAGTAGTGTACCAAGCAAGGAGCTAATGCAGCAAATCACATGGATAGAGGCATGCTAGTACAACCAAGAATGAATTGAAGATTTTTATAAATCATAGATAAAAAGGGAAAAAATGTGAGGTGAATTTAACAAAAATGAATGAACTTGAAAGGGCTATAGAGAACTTAGAAGACAACACTAATGATTCTTCTCAAACAACCCAGAAACCTAAGGTTTTGGAAGATGGTCAAAAGAAGGTAAAATGAAGCTATTGAGCCTCCATCATGACAACAGAAAGAAAATTGAAGAGAGTGTTGTAGGTGACTTCCAAAGTTTTCCAAGATAAAATGTTTCACTGCCTCAAATGGAAAGAATGCAAAGAGTATCATTATAAGGAAGGTCAAGCCTTCATTTTCAGTCTTTTGCACTTAATGATCAAAGAAATAAAAGCATAGGGTTAAGTTTTAAGATGAAAATACAAGCTGATCATGAGGCTGTTGTTGTGTAACTGAATGTATCAAAATCCAACAACATTAGAAAGGGCTGAATCAATATGTCATGGTAGCTACAAATCAGAAGTGGCAAAAGAGGAGGTAGCATACATTATTGTGAATACTATGGTACTTGTCAAAGATGGATTTATCATGCCTAGAGATCAGTGAGAAAAATGAAAACAAGTTCCTCAATCACCCATCAAGAAAAAGGCAATTTAATCTCCAAGGTAAGAATAAAGAAGTTTTAAAGATGCTCCCACCATGCAAGTGCCTAAGGTTGTCAAAGTGATTTTAGCATGTTCCAAAGATCAGAGGGAAGAAAGCCACTTCAAGGTTTTCATGACACTTATTGATTGAAAGTGATTGAAAGACATGAACAAGCCAAAACATAGTAAAAAAGGTGAATCAAAAAAACATCTGCAGGACAAGGTGTTAAAGGCATCAATAGGCCAAAGGAAGTTCACCATGTCAGCAACCTGCAGAGCAACAAAGAAAAATGGTTAGAAAGGGAAAAGACCATTTAAATGTTTTTAAGTCACCCACTGTAAAAGGCCAAAAATAATATCAGCAAAAGTGATAAAGAGACCAAAAACATTAGAAAGTGGGTCTACAAGGGTTAAATTTATTTCCCTAAGACTATAAAGGGTCATGGTGTTTGTCACTTGGCTCATTTTTCACTTGCAAAAGAGTAAAAAGCCTTTAGGGAGAAAAATCTGAGTTTCAGTGAAAATTTAGGTGAGTTTTTCCCGACGCTACGTGTTCGTGCAGGCACTACTCTTACAGCGCCCAGCGCTACGCGTTCAGAAGTTTTTTCAGTGTAATTTTACACTGTGCTGCGCATTCAAGGGAACGCGCCTGACGCTACACGTTCAGAAGTTTTTTCAGTGTAATTTTACACTGCGCTGCGCGTTCAGACGGGTGCTACCCGTTCCCATAGAATTGCTCGGCAGACACAGTGAGAGTGCCCAGTGCTGCACTCAGAGAGCCCGACAGTCAAAAAGACGTTCAGTGTTGCGTTTAGGAAGGCCCGATAGGCCTGAACTGCTGCGCTTAGGAGGCTCGACAGGCCTGAATGCATGTAGGCACTGTGCGTAGGGAAGAAGTGACCCGATAGCACGTTCAGGCGCTGCACCTAACTCAAAAGCCCTCCTACACCTGTAAGTTGCCAAAAATTATGAAAGGACACCTCCAAGCTACATCTAAGGACCTGCAAAGACACTAAAATTTGGTAGGTGGATTTTTTTCCTTGCCCTCCAATAGTTTTGATGATTTAATGGTTAAAGGAAATTGGTCAAAAACCTAATGACTAGAAACCCTAAGTCCTCATGAAAAACACTCTATTTTGACCTCCAAGTAAGAATTTATCAGTCAAGAAGGGTGACAATTAGGGTAATTACAGTGAGTTCAAGTTTACCTTTCATCAAATCTTGAGGGGGATCAGTCATAAACCTACACCTCCATCTCACTCACTTACAAAAATGGCCTTGCACCATCATTTCATTTCACTCCTCCTACCAAGTTTCACAAGTAGGCCTAGGGTTGTTTAAAGGCAGCACTAATCACCATGTCAGGAGAAGAAGGGAGTGTTAGCAGTGAAGGAGGCCAAGTGCCTATGAGGAAAAAGCACAAGGTTGGGAAGGTTAACAGATTTGAACCCCAAAACACTGTGGAGCTTACTGCCTCTCCCATGATTCTCACATGCTTTCAGAATGTAGGGTGTTTCCAGTTTTGTGAAAAAATCCAACAAGTGCAAAGTCGCCCTGAGCTCACTAGGTTGTTTGTCCTCAACCTACACAATAAACAAGTAAATATTGCAGGGTTATATTTTGAGCTATCATCAGATACCATTTCCCATGCTACATGCATACCCAATGTTGGTGAAAAGTGGTTCAAAAGACCAAAGTTGGACATGAGCTGCTATGAGCCATTCCTCAAGCCTAGGTACAAAGAAGACTGCAAGACTATTTTCCCTTTATCACACTTGCTGGAGAGGTATGCACCCTTGATGAGGGTCATCATGAAATATTTTACCTATGAGGGAAGGTACTCTAGAATCTACTCCTATCATATTAGATTACTCATGCATTTTACTAGGGTTAAAATGCTTCATTTTCCCTACTACTTGCATAGGAGTATCAACAAGATGTCTTCTATTGTCCAAAGAAGGAAATATTCCTAACAAATGCAAATTTTGTTCCATCACTCCTTGATCAATATGGTTGTGCTACATTAGTTGGAGCAAAAGGGCATACCATGGGAGATGTTTATTACTCATGAGGTCTTCACAAACCCACAGCCCCATCATCAGTCAAATTTACCCTCATCAACTCACCCTCCTCCCTCCACTCCTCCATCACATCCTATATATCATGCCTCATCATCTACACAAGTAGCCTCTCCTCAAGAAAACCTCCCTTCCTCAGCCTCTCCCAATGCATCAGATCAAGAAGGAAGTGGAAATGAATGAGCAAGTGACCATGAGGGTGAGGGTGACAATGAATCAAACCAAAATGAAGATGAGGGTGATGATGAGTCAAGCCAACAAGAAGCAGAGAACATGGAAATAGAGGGAAATGATAATAGTGAAGGAAATGAAGAAGCTGACGGTGGAAATGAATTAAGCATTGGTGAAGAAGAGGTCAGAAATGAAGCAGAAGACATGGAGGTAGATGATAATGAAAATGAGTCAAGTGACAAAGAAACAGTGGATGATCCTAAGGACAACAGTGAGACCAAGAACCCTAATGACAGTCAAAACAATGAGGCTCATAGTCATGACAGAGATTAGGGAAAAGATGAAGAAGGAAGCTAAAATGAAGATGAAAACATTGAAGAAAATGAAGAGGCTGAAGATAGCATGGACACCAATGAAGCAAGCATCAGTGAGGAATAGGACAAAAAGGAAGAAGAAAGTCATGACAATCATGACAATAGTCATGACAGTGATGAAAATAGTGAAGGAAATGAAAAGGTTGATAATGAAAATGAAGATCACAACAATGATGAGGTAAGCAGCTACAATGAGGAAAAAAATGAAAGTGCAGAAATCAACGAAGAGGCTAAAAGTGAGGTTGATGTTGAAGACAAATAGGTAAGCAACAGTCAGGGTAATGAAGCGGAAGACATGGAAACAAATGATGGCAACCATGATGAAAACTCCAAAATGAGCAGAATTGAGCCTTTTTCATTGGTATACCAAAGAGGGGAAAGGCATGTGTTTGCTACCTCAAAAAGGAAAGGGGCCATGCCTTCCTCATCCACTAAGCCACTAGATAAAGGCAAATAAAGGGTAAAGGAAGAAGAAGAAGATCAACATGAGGTTCAGAGAGAGTTTGAAATCGTTTATATTGACAGTGACGAGGAAAATGAAGCAAGGATCTCAAAATTTCTCATCCAGAATAAAAATTCCCTAATTGAAGACCTCCAAGAAAATCTAAATAAAGCCTAGAGTGTGAATGATGCCCTTGATATGGAGAACATGCAGCTAGGGGCACAAAATGCCATTTATGAGGCTAGAGAAATCAGGGCCCAGAAAGAAGCTCAAAGGGCACAAGTAAAGCTATAGGAATTCATGGGAACCTATGAGGAAAGTCAGGATGAAGAAGGGAAGTCTAGGAGGAGACCAAGAACCATGTGTTTAAAGAAGCCCTTGGCAAAACAAAGAGAACAAGAATCAGCCTTGGCAGAGCATCTCCCTCTAAGTGAGCTACTTGCCATGGATATATAATATGATCAGGAGTGTTACACCATTTTTTGGTCATCTAACCTATTATCATTAGATGGACCCAAGTACACCATGTAAGACCAATCTTACCCTAAGTAAAATTGCTTTCACTATGTAAAATAACTTAATAAAACACATTCATTAGGTTGTTTATGGTCTAAATAGGAAACCCCAAGGGGAAATATTAAACAAACCTATATTTGTTTGATTTTCCTCATGGAATAATTAATTAAACAATAATTTAATTATTATTCCTAGTCATATTTAACCCAAAACAAGGAAATTAATTAGATAAATCCTTATTTATCTTCTTATTTTCTAGGAATAATTATTTAAATCTTATTTAAATAATATTCCTTGTTAAATATGACTAAATAATTTATAAATAATTAAATAAATCATTATTTATTTAATTATCATTCAACCACTTCCTTAAAATAATAAATAAATCATTTATTTATTTATTGTTTACAAATAAAGGGATTTGACCCAAGTCAAATACCTTTTCCCTCCAACAAATATAATAAAATATTCCATAAAAGGTGGATCTAGATTTGGTTAATATTATTTTAATCATACACCAAGATCTAGAATGACCCAATATTTTGTTATAAATAGAAGGGTTTTCTCATTCATTTGTCACCTTTTGTTGCTCATTAGATCACTCTGGATCTATGCTCTTGGTCTGACTTTGAGCCATTATCATTGTCACATTCTCTACTTTTTACTTTGTGAGCTCCCTTTGAGTTCTATGTTTGTCTGGGTTTTCTACACCAACAAGAGAGAGAAATGATAGATCTGAAGCACTGAGGACTTTCAAGAACCCATCCCATTGAGGAGAATTGGAAACACCTTTCTCGTTTTCCTCTCAGGTTCCCTTAACATAAAAATTCTTTCAAAAATATTATTCTTGTCTTGTCTATTGGATGCATGGAGAAAAACTTTATTTTTACTGCTTAATGTCTTTTTATGCATAGATCTGGTTTTTTGCAGCATTTGTCTTGATCAACTAACCACAGATTTGAAGATATTGGCAGCCATATTTGATGTTAGGGCTATAAGTTATGCGTAGCTAAAGTGGTCTTTTTTCGTACACTTCGACAAAAGATTCATACTAACAGGGAGCCTTGGCTAGAAATAACAAACTTACACTTGGAGGCTAAATTGGAGAAAGCCAATAAGGATCTTGATCTCTAAAGGAAGATGACCAAGCATTATGCCCGGAGAAACCAAGTTGCAAGGGCTAAGCTAAAAAAGGCCCATGACAAAATAAAAACACTCAAAGGGGAAAAAGACCAAGAAAACCTTGGAATCTTGGCTGAAGCTCCTTTACAGGCCTCTCAAACCCCATAAGGAAGGTATCCACCAATTTTGGGAAAATTTTGACAAATTTTGGTTTTTTGTAAATTTTGAGGCCTCTAAGCACAACACCCTTAGCGCTACGCTTTCATCTCAGACATCCTCTAGAGGAAATATTTTCATTTTGAAACCCTCAGCTCAATTATAGCATTCTTACCAAGTTTCAGAGCATTTGGAACATTTTTGGTCCCTCAAAAGGCTAAAAAACACCTTGTTTTTCACCTTTTTGCCTCATTTTCAGGTTTGGCGCTGTGCCTAGAGAAATTTTAGAAAATTTACCTTTTGGACAGTTTAATAGAGCCCAATCAGAAAACCAAGGGCATTTTTGGAAATTAGACTCAGCGGGCTTTCCAACGGGCCATCACGGAGCCAATTCCGACATCGGGAAGGTCATCAAAACTTGGCTGCAAGATGACCCAGTTTCTCCCATGCAGGCGCTACACATTCAGACCTCACTGTGCGTTTTTGTCCAAAAAGTCAACAAAACCCACTCATTTATGGAAAAATGATATTTTAGTGTTTTTTGGGGCAAATCACACCAAAATTAGGTTCCAAGAGTTATTTTTTCATATATTTCATGAGATATTTTGTGTCTTGGGCCTTGCATGGTCTGTTAGACATAAATGACATTTATGGGTATTTTTGACATTTTCAAACCCTAAATAGGGTTTTTTCCCTCCTTTGCTAGATAAATAGAGCATGAGGGCCTTATTGTAAAAGGTTGGCTTTTGATGACTCTTGAGAGCAATATATGGTTTTTTGGAGATTGAAGAAGAAATTGGTGTTGTGGAGTTTGTGAATGGCTTGTTTTGATTGATGATGGAGAAGGCTTGCTTGCAGGATCCCTGAGCTTGGTTAATGGTGATGTGCTTCTATTCTTTTCTTGTTTCCTTATGTATCATTGTGTTTCATCCTTCTATATTGTAGTAGAACAAAGGTTTTCCACTAAGAAATGTTTTTCAAAGGCAACTTAGCTCTGTTTGTCCTTCACTGTCTCTAAGTTTTCCTCTGCTAGGTCAATTTAGAGAATTCTTAGTTGCTCTCTAGACCCACCCAAGCTTGTTTATATTATGAATGACTCAATACAGTAGATATCAAAGATGTTTTATGGTTAGCCCTTCTTGTTTGATGTCACTAAAACATTGTTCTTGAGATATTTCTTTAAAGTACCACTACATATTTTTTTCCAAAGAGGCTATGTTTCGATCATACCCTTTTTCCATGCTTGAATAGTTTTTTTGGAGATATTTATGGCTATGATCAATGATTTTTAGGAGTTCCCTCTTATTTGATTTTTGTTATGTGTTTATCTTAAATGTTTTCTAACCTTGAAGGTGAAATCACTAGAAGTTAAATGAGTTTCTCGCCTTCTATATTTCATTGGATTGTTTGTCTTAAATGCTTATCTGCTTGAGTTTAATCAAAGAGTTATTGGTGTGCCCTGTCTTATGATTACTTCTTTATGCGAAATAGTGTTCAAGGCCCTTCTTGTTAAAGTATTTGACAAAGGATTCTTAACTTCCCTTTGCCCTACTTTGTTCACAAACTTGATGTTCATTTCATTTCACACAAACCTTGAAAATCCATTTGACCATGCTAGATTTTCCCTATGATGCACCCTGATTCATTGTTGAACTTTCATGACTTTTTATTGACTCCATAGCCCAATGACTTGAATATTTCCTCACTCCATCTATTCTACTTGATCATCTACCCAACCAAAATAAACAAACAAACCCTAAACTTAACAACTAGCCTAAAATCAAACCCTAAAAGCAAACAAGTTCACATCCTTTGCACAAAATAAAAAGATCCCTCTTTGAGTCCAGGAAGGCTAGGTCCTAGGACTCCAAAGACTGGTCTGATGTTACCCTATGCATTTGTTCTCACCAATCTAACAAATCACAGGACCCTAACAGAACCCTCTCCGAGTCCAGGAAGGCTAGGTCCTAGGACTCCAAAGATTGGTTTGATGTTACCCCTGTTCATATGTTCTTGCCAATCTACAAATTACAGGGAGTTAACACCGGGATGAGGGCGAATTATGGCACAGGCGATTGGGCCATCTTCACCATGGAGCCTTGAAATTCATGCAACATATTTCTATTGGTCTTCCCAGGGGTACACTTGCACATTCAAACACATCCAAGGGATGTACTATGGGAAAATATGTAAAGGCCACCTTTCATGAGAAGGAAAACCGAGCTTTGGGGATCCTTGAGAGAGTTCACATAGACATGTGTGGTCCTTCTCAGTTGCTTCAACCACAAAGCATAAGTACTATGTAATATTTGTTGATGACTTTTCTCGTAAGCTCTGGATCTTCTTCATGCATAAGAAAGATCAAACATTCTCTAAGTTCTGTGAGTTTAAGGCACTAGTGGAGAAAGAGTCAGGGAAGAAATTGAAGGCTCTTAGGAGTGATAATGGTGGAGAATACATCTCTAAAAAATTCAAGAAATTCTGTAGAAAAGAAGGAATTCGAAGAGAACTCATAGCACCTCATAACCACAATAGAATGGGGTTGTGGAGAGGAAGAACAAAACTATTGTGGGTGCAGCACGAGTGATGTTGCATGACCAAGACTACCGATGCATCTGTGGGTGGAAGCATGCAATACAACGGTACATGTGCAAAACCATTGTCCTCATAGAGTACTTGGCATGAGTATACTTGAATAGGCTTTCACTGGTAAGAAACCTGATGTTTCACACTTTAAGATTTTTGGCTCATCTATTTATGTGCATGTGACCAAGGACGCCAGGAAGAAGTTGGAACTGACTGCTAAGGTTGGGATTTTTGTGGGGTACAATGAAACAACCCATAATTATCATGTGTATTTTCTAAACAGTAGAATGACTGTTGTGCGATGGGATATCAAATTTGATGAGGAGAAAGTCATGCGGTTGTCCCTTGAGAGGGAGTTGGACTTGCATGCAGAGGAGGAACTGCTGGTTCCCAAGGATGAGTCTCAGGATGTGGATCAACCACATGAGGAGGTTCATGGAGTGGAGGAAATCACTCATTCAAAGCCATCCATCAGAAATGGTTAAATGCGCACCACAAAAGTTGATAGGCTGAGACTTGATGTTGCATAAAATGTAGGAGCTCCTACTTCACAGTGCAGACAGAGACAATCTCCTGACCGATTTACTAGATACATGGATCTTATGAGCAAATGTATTGTGACTGAACCATCTTACTTTCAGGAAGCAGTGCAACAATCTACTTGGGTTGATGCAATGGTGGAGGAGTATGACTCCATTGACAAGAACAATGCATGGGAGATATTCCCAAGACCGGTCGACAAATCAATGGTTGGATCGAGATGGATATATAAGGTAAAGTAAGCTGTTGATGGGACTGTGGAGAAATACAAGGCCAAATTTGTGGCTTGGGATTTCTCACAGATTAAGGGGATAGATTACTATGAAGATTTTTCGTCTGTCGCAAGGTACTCTTCCATAAGATCCATCCTTGCACTCTCAGTGTAGATGGGCTGGCACATTCATCAAATGGATGTGAAAACTATGTTTCTCAATGGGATCATTGAGGAAGAGGTGTACATAGAGCATCCTGAAGGTTTAAAAATCTTCAACAGTGAGTCGCATGTGTGCAGGCTCAAAAGAGCATTGTCTAGTCTGAAGCAAGCACCCTATGCTTGGTACACTCGGATAGATAACTATTTCACCAGACTGTGGTTGAGGGTAAGCTATTAATCATTGTTCTCTATGTTGATGATCTAATTTTGATTGGCGATGAGCAGTTGATACACTCATGCAAGGAGGATCTTGCAAGGGAGTTCTAAATGAATGACATGGGACTCCTTCATTATTTCCTTGGATTGGAAATATGGTAGCGGGATGGTGAAATTTTTGTGTCTCAAGGCAAGCATGCAAAGGATATACTGGGTAAGTTTAACATGGAGAGCTGGAAACCCATGGATACTCCTCCTCCATGAAACTATAGGAAAGAGGATGATACTTATGGAGATATAATGGATGCTACTGTCTATCGACAGTTAGTGGGTTCGCTAATGTATCTAGTGAACACGAGACCAAAAATTTTCTACACAGTTAACCAACTGAGTCAAGCTATGGTTAAGCCTACCAAGATCTTTTGGAAGGTGGGGAAGCATGAGCTGAGATACTTGAGGGGCACATCAGAGTATGTTCTATGGCACAGACGGATGGATGGAGTGAAGTTGCATGGCTTCACAGATGCAGATTGGGCTAGAAGTCCATCAAACATAAGAGCACATTAGGGGGGATCTTTAGCATTGGATCGACAACAGTTTCCTGGTACAGCAGGAAACAACAATCCGTGGCACTCAGTTCGGCGGAAGCAGAATACATGGAAACAAGTCAAGCTGCATGTGAGGCTATCTGGATGAGAAATATCTTGGTTGGTTTGTTTGGTTATCAAATGGATCCGACAATGATTTATTGTGATAATCACAGTTGCATTAAACTCTCGATTAATCCTGTGTTTCATGATAAGTCCAAGCAAATAGATAACCGGTACCATCATCTCAGAGATTGCGTGCAGAGGAGAATCATGTTTCTTTAGTACATTCCCACGAAAGATCAGGATGAAAATATTCTGACAAAGGCGCTCACTAGGAGAAAATTCGAATACCATAGAGATAGGATCGAGGTGAAGGATAGTCCCTTTCTTGTTGAGAGGGAGTGTTGAGATTCAACAAGAAGATTTAGTACCCACGGCTAGTGCATTAAGCACCTGGTTGCATTCAACACCTAGTTGCATTAAGCACCCAGACTAGGGTGGGGCCCATAGTGCTATTTTTGGGTGCATGTCTATTTTTATTATCCCTTAATTAAGATGGACATTAAACTGTAATCTATTCTCAATGTGGACTTGAATGAGTTAACTGAAAGTGATAAATTCAGTTAGCTAGTGGATTTCGAGTTAGAGGTTGGTGGTGAGGCATGCAAAGTAATTCTAGTTGTAACAAAATTCGAAGTGCCGTGGTGCACGAGTTGGTGCAAGTTGTAAATCAGTTTAACTTAGTTACGTGAGTTAAACTCAGTGAATTAAATATTAATTAATTCACAATCAGTGATCTCACATGCAACCGAGGATTTACTATTATTAGCTTCATACATGTCAGATCAATTGGAGACCGAGTTAAGTTCTAGGTGAAGTAAAGGTTGACTATTAGTTGTAGGATTATCTTCTTGCACACATGCAGGAAAACACCCATTGGAGTGCCCATGATACTTGTGCAGTCAAGGCAGGCAATAATTACTATATTTTAGGGATCTTTACCATCAGGTATTACGCAAGCAAGGCAGGTTGTCTGGAGGTTGAGAATTGGCTATGTGTTGGTTAGTTTTGCATATGACAGTGTGAGAAAATTAGATGACAATGGAGGGCTCTTATGAGAAGAGTTTTGTATGTAATTGTTTCATGATCCATGCTTAATATACAATAGAAGATAATGGGGTTTTTAGTTGTAAGCTTTCACCGCGAAATTATGTGTTGTGTGACTGATATTTCTTCATGTTCATGTGATTAGCGATTGTGTTTTTAATTCCACAAAATATTTGTAGAAGCGATTCAGTATTTAACTTTAGTAAATTTTTATATCGGGTGAATCCAAGATATACATGCTCATTGTATAATTTCTACAATCTTTTCTCAACTATGAAAAAAAATTATCTCGAAAGAATGGAACGCCTCTTCCTCCCAGTGGCCTGGTTATACACAACCAAATAGCCTACTAGTGGTTAAGTTTGAATACATAAACTCTTAACTAGAGTTACAATATAGTGTTGAGATTCAACAAGATGACGAGCTTAGTGAAAATTAAGCACCTTCACTAAGTGGGGTCCGCAGGCTATTTTTAGGTGTATGTCTATTTTTAGACATGGTGAGCATATTCTATAAGTTGCAGGATGATAATTGTAGATGGTTAGTCAAATGGGAAGAATAGATGAGATTCTATTTTTATAAGATTGGGTGAAGTCTATTTATAGATCATCAATCTAAAAATAGATGCATGTTGATTATTATTAGCCCTTAATAATAATCCGACAATAAATATCAACTTATTCTCTTGGAGCACTTTATTTCAGTGAACAGATTTGGAAAATCAATGGGCTGAAGGAATTACACAATTCCTAGGGTGGTTGGTGACTCATGCATGAAGGAATCAGTTAGAACTGAAGTGGAAAAGTTGTGACAGAGTTGGAAGAGTAGTTATGGGAGTTGTTGTTTAGTTTAACTCAGTTAAGTGAGTTAAACTCAGTTGTGCTAGTTGTATCTAGTTCTAACTGAAGATACACTAGTGATAGTTTAGTGAATTAATTATTTAATTAATTCATAACTAGAGACTCACTTGCAACTGAATAAATACAACATTTAACTACTTGCATGTCAGTTCCAGTGGAGACCCAGTGGAGAGATAAGTGAAAGGGTGAGATGGACTATCTGTTGTGACTGTAGTGATGCATTCAATGCATCTAACACACATTGGAGATGCCAATGAGGATTGCACAGTCAAGGCAAGGCCAATTCGAATTAATTTAGAGGTCTTCTTCAGCAGGGATTGCGCATTGGAGGCAGGCTGTCAGGAGGCAAGAAATTGGTGCATAGAGATGCAAATTTCTGCATGACAGTGTGTAATGATTGTTGATTGTACTGAGATATTGATTTACTAATATTTGTATGAGATTATTACATGATCCATTGATATACATAATATATTATAGTTGGGGCTTTTAGCTTTAAACTTTCCTGTTAAACAACTATGTTTATATGTGATTGATTTTGCTTCATATGTATTTTGCAATTGGCGATTTAAATTCCGCAAAGAATTATGTGGAAGGATTATGTATTTAACATAAGATTAATTTGTTAGATCAGGGGAGTCCGGTAATACTATCAGTATTACTAAATTTCTACATGGTATCGGAGCAGTGTTGATCATTGGAGATTGCAATCGTGAAGCGGTGCCGAGTTTAGTGCTGGTGGACAATTCGAATTTGGTATAGAAATTTATTGGTGCGATAGTTGAGTATTCATTGAAATGTCTTTCAGTGGGTTGCGGCTGGAGTATGCCCTTGTGGGTAGCTCGAACTACATATCCTGGAAGGACAGGATGGAGGCAGTGCTTGAAGATAATGGTCTGAAGGAGTTCATCGATAGCGATGTTCCTAAGCCTACTTCTAGCGATGATGCATTACTTGACGCATGGCAAAAGAAGGTAGCAAAGACAAGAAGAATTCTGTTGGAAGGTGTGAAGGACCATATAGTGTCAATCCTTCACGGGAAAGCCACTCCATTTGCAATGTGGAAGGATTTGACAGATCTTTTCCAAAGCAGCAGCGACCATAGGAAGTTGGCGTTGAAAGATAAGCTCAGAAAAATCAAAATGGAGAAGGGCGACAATATTCCAAAATATCTCACGAAGTTTATCCAATGTAGGGATGAGTTGGGGAGTGTGGAAATCACATTTGTGGATGATGACTTGGTGAGATTGACTCTCCTTGGGTTACCGAAGATTTGGCACAGTTATTAGGACTCTGTCAATGGACGGAAGAAACTATTGGATTGGGAGCGACTTTGGTCTGATCTTGTGCAGGAGGAGATAAGGCGAAGTACCAGGGATGGCTCTTCATCAAAGAATTATGATGAAGAGAATTTTGCTTTGGCTGCCAAAGCAAGGAAATGAAAGGGGAATAAATTCCATCCAAAATTAGAGGCTAAAGGCAAGAAGCTATATTTGTCCAAAGTGAAGTGTTTTCACTGTAACGAACATGGGCATCTCGCCACTAACTGCCCACAGAAAAAGAAGAACAAGAAGGTTGTTGGAGCTGCAGCGGGTGAGGCCTTAGCCTCGCAATTTGAACTTGATTTCTCTTTGATCGCATGCTTTGTTTCAAGCGCAATGGGATCGGTGTGGTATCTTGATAGTGGTGCTTCCTTCCACATGACGGGAGACAAGGAGTTGTTTAGTGAGTTGGAGGAGAAAGATCTCCAAATGCATATAGAGATGGGCGACGATGGTAGATATAGTGCGACCGGCATTGGAACCATTACCTTTGAGAGGGATTCAGGTAAACCATTTATGTTGAAATATGTTATGCATGTTCTAGGTCTAAAGAGGAACTTGGTCTCAGTCGCGATATTGGAGGATAGAGGTTATGACATTGTTTTCAGTGAGGGAGAAGCTTTCCTGTGACATAAAAAATGGGTCAAACCAAGAGGATAGGGATTAGAGTTAATAATATATACAAGTTGGAGGTAGATGGATGCGCTTCAATGATGGGAAAAGCAGAAGAAGTGGTGACCCAAGATGAGGGCGAATTATGGCACAGGAGATTGGGCCATCTTCACCATTGCGCCTTGAAGATTTTGCAACAAATTTATATTGGACTTCCCAAGGGTACTCTTGCATAGTCATATTAGTGCAAGGGATGTACTATGGGTAAGTTTGTGAAGACCACCTTTCATGAGAAGGATAACCGTGCTTTGGTGATCCTGGAGAGAATTCACACAGACGTGTGTGGACCTTTCTCGGTTGCTTCAACAACAAAACACAGGCATTATGTTATATTTTTTGATGTCTATTCTCATAGATGTTGGATCTTCTTCATGTAGAAGAAGAGCGAAACATTCTCAAAGTTCTGTGATTTTAAAGAATTGGTGGAGAAGGAGTTGGGGAAGAAAGTGAAGGCTCTACGGAGCGATAATGGTGGTGAATATATCTCGAATGAATTCAAAGACTTCTGTAGCAAAGAAGGAATTCGAAGAGAACTCATAGCGCCTCATAACCCACAGCAGAATGGGGTCGTGGAGAGGAAGAATAGAACAATTGTGGGTGTTGCACGAGCTATGATGCATGACCAGGGCCTACCGATGCACTTGTGGGCGAAAGTATGCAACACTGCGGTTTATGTGCAAAATCGTTGTCCTCATAGAGTACTTGGAATGAGTACACCTGAAGAAGCTTTCACAGGTAAGAAGCCTGATATTTATCATTTGAATATTTTTGGCTTATCTGTATACATTCACGTGACAAAGGACACCAGGAAGAAGTTGGAGCTGACTGCAGAAGTTGGGATATTTGTGGGGTACACAGAAACACCCCATAATTATCATGTGTATTTTCCAAACAGTCGGATGACTGTGGTGCGACGAGATATAAAATTCAATGAGGTTAAAGCCATGAATTTTTCGCTTGAGAGGGAGCTACACTTGCATGCAGAGGAGGAACTTCTTGTTCCCAAAGATGAGCCTCAAGACGTGGATCAGCCACATGAGGAGGATCATGGAGTGGAGGAGTCCACTCATGCAGAGCCAAACATCAGAACAGGAAGAAGGCGTACCACAGAAGCTGAGAGACTGAAGCTTGATGTGGCACAGAATGTAGGAGTCCCTACATCACAGCACAGACAGAGACAGTCACCTGACCGATTCAATGGATACATAGCTCTCATGAGCAAGTGTATCGTGACAAAGCCATCTTCCTTTGAGGAAGCAGTGCAGGAGCCCACATGGGTAGATGCCATGGTGAACATTATGACTCCATTGTCAGAAACAATGCTTGGGAGATTGTTCCAAGGCCAGTTGGTAAATTAATGGTAGGTTCAATATGGATCTACAAGGTAAAGCAAGCTGCTACAGGGAGCATTGAGAAGTATAAGGCCAGATTTTTTGCTCGAGGCTTCTCACAGATCGAGGGGATTGATTATGAAGAAACCTTTTCACCTGTTGCATGATATTCTTCCATAAGGACCATCCTTGCTCTCTCAGCGCAGATGGGTTGGCACATTCATCAGATGGATGTGAAGACTGTGTTCCTTAATGGGATCATTGAGGAAGAAGTGTACATTGAGTAGCTTGAAGGATTTGAGATCTTGAGCAGCGAGTCGCATGTGTGCAGACTCAAAAGAGCGTTGTATGGGCTGAAGCAAGCACATCGTGCTTGGTACACATGGATCAACATCTTTTTCACTGGACTTGGCTTCACCAAGAGTGAGGCGGATGCAAACCTGTACCAAATTGTGGTGGAGGGTAAGATTTTAATCATTTTTCTTTATTTTGATGATTTAACACTAACGAGTGATGAGTATTTGATACACTAATGCAAGGCAGATCTTGCAAAGGAGTTTGAGATGAAGGATTTGGGTCTTCTTCATTATTTCCTTGGATTGGAAATATGGCAGCAAGAAGGTGAACTATTTGTGTCTCAAGGCAAGTATGCTCGAGAGATACTTGGTAAGTTTCACATGCAGGACTGCAAGCCCATGGATACTCCTCTTCTGGAAAATTGGAGGAAAGAGGATGCTACATCGACAGAGGTAGTGGATGCTACTGTCTATCAACAGTTGGTGGGTTCGCTCATGTATTTAGTTAATACAAGACTGGACATATGCTATGCGGTGAACTAGCTTAGTCAAGTGATGGTTAAGCCTACCACACTCTTTTGGAAGGCAAGCAAGCATGTATTTAGATATCTCAGGGGCACATCTGAGTATGGCTTATGGTACAGATAGAAGGATGAGGTGAATTTGCATGGCTTCATGGATGCAGATTTGCAGGCAGCCCAATGGACAGAAAGAGCACATCAGGAGGGGTTTTCAGTATTAGATCTGCAGCAGTTTCTTGGTACAACAGGAAATAAAGATCCATGGCACTCAGTTCAGCAAAAGCAGAATACATGGCAACAAGTCAAGTTGCATATGAGGCTATGTGGATGAGGAATATCCTGGTTGGTTTGTTTGATTCTCATTTAGATCCTACAGTGATACATTGTGATAATCAGAGTTGCATTCATATCAGAGATTGTGTGCAGTGGAAGATCATGTTGCTTTAGTACATTCCTACGGAAGATCAGGATGCAGATATTCTGATGAAGGTGCTCAGCAAGAGAAAATTCGAATACCATAGAGGCCAGATCGGGGTGAAGGATAATCCCTATCTTGTTGAGAGGGAGTGTTGAGATTCAACAATATGATGAGCTTAGTGAAAATTAAGCACCTTCACTAAGTGGGGTCCGCAGGCTATTTTTAGGTGTATGTCTATTTTTAGACATGGTGAGCATATTCTATAAGTTGCAGGATGCTATTTGTAGATGGTTGGTCAAATGGGAAAAAAGATGAGATTCTATTTTTAGAAGATTTGGTGAAGTCTATTTATAGATCGTCAATCTAAAAATCGATGCATGTCGATTATTATTAGCCCTTAATAATAATCCGACAATAAATATCAACTTATTCTCTTGGAGCACTTTATTTTAGTGAATAGATTTGGAAAATCAGTGGGCTGAAGGAATTACGCAATTCCTAGGGTGGTTGGTGACTCAAGCATGAAGGACTCAGTTAGAACTAAAGTGGCAAAGTTGTGACAGAGTTGGAAGAGTAGTTATGGGAGTTGTTATTTAGTTTAACTCAATTAAGTGAGTTAAACTCAGTTGTGCTAGTTCTAATTGAAGATACACTAGTGAGAGTTTAGTGAAATAATTATTTAATTAATTCATAACTAGCGACTCACTTGAAACTTAACAAATACAACAGTTAACTACTTGCATGTCAGTTCCAGTGGAGACCCAGTGGAGAGATAAGTGAAAGGGTGAGATGGACTATCTGTTGTGACTGTAGTGATGCATTCAATGCATCTGACACACATTGGAGATGCCAATGAGGATTGTGCAGTCAAGGAAAGGCCAATTTGAATTCATTCATAAGTCTTCTTCAGCAGGGATTGCGCAGTGGAGACAGGCTGTCAGGAGGCAAGAAATTGGTGCATAGAGATGCAAATTTTTGCATGACAGTGTGTAATGATTGTTGATTGTACTGAGAGCTTGATGTACTAAGCTTTGTATGAGATTATTACATGATCCATTGATATAAATAATATATGATAGTTGGGGTTTTTATCTTTAAGCTTTCTCGTTAAACAACTATGTTTATGTGCGATTGATTTTGCTTCATATGTATTTTTCAATTGGCGATTTAATTTCCGCAAAGAATTAAGTGGAATGATTTTGTATTTAACATAAGATTAATTTTTTAGATCATGGGAGTCCGATAATACTATCAGTATTAATAAGTTTCTACATATAAAATATTATAGATTCTTTTACATCACAAACACATGACTAGACCATTTTCAATGAACAATGTGGGTTGACGCGACATCCTTCCGAACTATGGGTGTGAAAACATGAAGGTCAACTTTTGAGTGGCATAATTTTTGCATACAGACTCTGATTGACAGGCTTCTTATGCCGTTGGAAATATCTCAAAGTGTATAATAGCATGAAAAGATGCTATTCTAAAGTAGCAAATTTTTACTCCCAAAAAATGTCGTTTTATGCCTCAAAATTATCCCGAAAGGTTTCATACCCCATTTCACCAAACTGGGTCCTGCTGGTAAAAATGGTCCTATGATTTGATTCCTCCACTTTTTCCACTCCGAATGAATCGAGATGGATGAAAAACACTATAATGATCCTATCCAGATCATGCAGTGGGGGTTGCCCAAGGGGAGGACAAAATCTTTAGATTAAGGGGAAAGGAAGGAGGATGCATGAACTATCTTGACAAGGCTATTAGCCATTCGAGGCAAGGAAAGAAAGGCCAAATCCTCGCTCTTAAATATTCCTCAATGGCCCAACCAACAAATCATTGCACCAATGGCTCTAACTTTTCCTTGAATGTATATATTTATCTACTCTATTCCTTTCTGTATTTAGAATGTTCAAACACTACGATTAGCACTACACCAAGGTCCTATTACTCGCTCCCCACAAATGGCACCCCCGCCCACAAGTGCCCCTTCGAATCTATACCCTGTGCTACCTTTGGTGAGAGCCCTGTCTTTCTATATATTCTAACCATTTATTAGGGAGCATAAGCAACAAAATTTCTAGAACCTGGGTGTGCTTAGTAGTGACAATGGATGATCTTAAGAATTGTTTTATTTGACCAGAGCTTTCTTTGATTCAGTCCCACCATGTGCATCAAAGCAAGCAAAGGCTATAGTAGAAAGATTCTTTCTTTCAACAATTTATATACAAAGTACTTTTCTAATTGAAGTTGTTTTTCATTTGGGTTTTTTGCAGCATAAGATTGCATTTGTTTTTTTTAATATGCCTTGATAAGCCACAACACATAAAACTTGTGGGTTTTTTTGCAGAAAGGTTTCATTTGGGTTTTTTGAAGCGCACTTGACTTCGGGATGTGAGTGAAATTCATAAGCCTCAGCAATAACCTTCCCTGCTTCTGTCTCCTTAACCATCAGGTCTCTTAGCTTGCTCATCTCAGTTATACACAAAAAGTTGCCATTGGATACAGGTGGACACACGCGGAGGACTCTCGAAAAGTCTCCAACATGTGGCATTGATGGAATCCGACACCTACTGCCAACTAGCTGTTGTGCTTGACCAAAATTTAAAAATTTGGAAATACAAAATCTTTGCACACCACAAAACTTTGCCCCAACTGGACTTTGGATAAAATAAGGGTGTTTTATACTGAGACCAAAAATTTGCCCAAACAACAAATTCCTTGCCGAAATCCTTTTTTGTTTGTTTGTTTGTTAATAAATCAGAATTTTGGAGTGTTTGAATCATTTTTTTGATGGTGAAAGTGGATTTAGCACCATCAATTACCCCTAAGGCACCCAAAATCTTGAAGTTTGACTGTTGTAACCCATATTTTCAAAAATTTCTGCCAGATTTTGTCATAATCTTGCCAAAATTTTAATTACACCGAAGGTGTTCACTAAACCTATAGGACAACATCAAAGAATTCATGGAGAATTTCGTCAGCACAAGTTATCATATGAATTATGCTTTTATTCATTCAGCGCTGTGTTGGTGAAAGTTACGATCAGTCCCCTCACATTTATTTATTTTTTCTTCTTCTTTAAAAGGAGTGAAATTTAATATTAACTAAGAAAAAGCTTTGGTGTGTCACATGCAATACCATCCATAATAATGTTGAGATCAATGCATTTTTTTCTGTGCTCCCATTGTTAATGAGGCCGTCAACACTTGTGTTGAGGAGAGGAGCCACAACTATTATTCATATTTCAACGTACCAAGGAAATGTATTTGATTTATCTCAATGGACTAACATAATCTCCACGCATGTTCGCTATCTGAGATCTTGAAAAAACCTATAGAAAAGAAAAACGTGATCAATTTTTCACCTCCTTATCAAAATTTCCAAAAATATTGTATTTGAAGGCTTCACACCATAAGTGTAAGTTTAAGTGGAAAATTACAACATATTTTATGGTTTCTTTAGCATTTTCAATGTAGAGAAACGCTGCAAAAAACCAAACAAACGTCGTCTTGATTAATACCATGAAACTGATATCAAAATACATCATGCCTTAACTAGGAATCAACCTAGAGCTTCATTCATAAATGATTGTTCAAGAACAAAAATGTTATAATGTGAAGATACCCCGAATAGTAGGGAAAGTTTAACCTGGGAATATGGACTTTGGAGTTTGCACCAGAAAGGAATATTTAGGATCTGCAAGGCAAAAAGCCACCTTTACAATAAAAAAATAAAAAAATCAGAAATGTACTAAAAAAAACTTGTCCAAGGATTGGAACACAGGCAGATTATAGTGCGACCACTTGGAGAATTCAGAGACATAAAAGAGCAGTTGAGTGACATATAGCAAGCGGTTGGTGACAAGTTATGACAAGTGAGGGAGGGAGTGAAACTGTGATTATTTTCAGGTTTATGGCACAGTAACGAGAGGTTTATGGAGGGCCATGGAATAGGGTTACTTCGGTATGTCGGGTTGCTAGCCTGACTCTCTATCTGTCAGGATTTTGGGGTTCCTACAACCATGCTACAGTGGTTATGGGGAATGTTATCACATTTTTCCACATAAACTCGGTGGAACTTGACTCTGGTCATGTTGCAGAGACATTGGTTTGTTTTTCTTGCTGGAAATCACTCTTTCTCATAACTCGACCATGGAAGAGTTTTAAAATCCAGGTTTGTGAATATTGGTGGCATATCGGGAGATGCATCTTCTATTGATGTAAGCTTTGTAAAGATGCACATTGTGTTCAAGCCTTATCACCGAGATCAGTGTGGATTATTATCGTCTCAGGGCTCTTTGGTCTAAGATTTATCCGGGGTCTGGAGTTTTCCCCTGGCTATCCAGAGGGGTGGGCGCTCTCAACTTGGTTTCATTCTGATGGTTTTCGGTTGCAGACATTGGTTTTTCCAGCTGGGTTGATCGGAACCTGGGCCGGTTTCTTTTTCAAATCTTCTTAGCGTTGGATTTTGGTTGACAGTGGTGGCAGGTAGTTGTTTTACTCACTGACATTATCCCTTTCCTTTTTAGGATTCATTAATGTAGTCGACATCTATTTTATTCCTGACAGTACGGGTCTTTGTTATGACTTGGCTAGTGGCGACTTGACATGGGTGGTATTTTACGTGCTACCGTCTCTTTCCTTGAAGTTGGTGGGAAAATATTCATGAAATTCAATTGTTTTAATTCCTAGTGGAAGGTGGCTGCCACTTGGACACTTTCCATCTACCACTTTTATGACCCATATCACTGTGGTAGAATATGGCCAAGGATATTGGGGACTTCGAGACGGTGGAGTTTGATGCAGACTTCTTGCATGCCATCAAGCTGGCAGAGTGTGGTGTTAATGATTCCTCGCATCACTACTCGACCATTAATCCCTCATCAGATTTTAACCCAGGGCACCAGCATGAAGACACTCCTTTTTGGATTGGGGCTCTGATTAATGAGAACTGCACTGTTTTGAAGAAAGGTCACCTTCAACACCGTAATTCTCAGCATCCAAACAGGCCTTTCAAACTGTCTTGAGAATGTCATCTTCTAAGCTTCGGTTGTGATGTTAAGTGGGAGAGGGCTGACAGTATTTTGTTACGGGTGGTTGTGGGGAAGTGGCATTTTGAAAGCTATTGCTCGTCGAACATGCAGGAGTGGCTAATGGGCACTTGGAAGAAGCTCCTTGGATATGAACCAAGGATCAACCGCTTACATACTGGATGGTTTTTCTTTCATCTAATGAAGGACGAAGATGTTGGAGAAGTCTTGAATAGAGCTTGGGTTTGTGGTCAATGTTTTCTGGCTTTGCATCGATGGAAAATCGACTTCCATGCCATTTCCAATGCATCGAAGAACCATATTTTATGGGTGCACATGTCTGGTTTACCAATTCAGTTCTAGTCCATCAAAGCGTTGACGGCCATCAGGGACTGCATTGGCTCTTGCAAATTTTTTGACCTTAAGTGTGTTGGCCTCTACGAAAAACGAGTGGCATGGGTGCTCGTTGAGGTCTCCTTTTCCGGTGGACTACCAACTATCATTGATCTGTAATGTAATGGAGCCACCTACAGAAAATATTTGGACTACTTGAATACTCCATTCTGGTGTCACCTCTGTCATAAGATAGGCCATCTCATGAAGTCGTGCAATGAATGGAGACCAGTTCGGTCGAGACGAACAAATCTGATGAAAGCGTTGCGGTGTTTGTGTACTCGGGTGATGAGAGGACCCAATGTATTCCTAACAAGCTAGAAAGTCTTGCGGTTGCGACGGGTAAGTCATCACCATCCCCACGTTCTCCTTTTAATGTCCATATGAAAAAGGTGGTGGATTCTCATGTTTTATTTTTGCATGTGGGTTTATGCATGGCAGAGGGACCGGGCACTTTACCGAGGGGGTGAATTCTCGAATTCCCCAGTCATTGAACCTGTTTTAGAATGGGGACATGGAAAAACCCCTTCACTCATTCCTCATCCACCACCTCTCGACGGTCGTCGTCCTCTTTCTCCTGTTCCCCCTCCTCATTCAAACCCACGGGCTCCCCCTAACCCTCCTACCCGTCCCCTTGATATGGATGCATCTCTTTCGCCATAGAATTCCATTGGTAGTGACCTCGAGTTACTCCTTCTCGATTCAGATGCTAGCCTGGCTCCTCTGCAGGTAGACACCGATAAGCCTTCTTCCCCTACCCTGCACATTTTCCCGTCCTCTTCTACGAATGTCACCATTTGGAAGGGAAATGGGCGTCCCCGAACTTGAAAAAATCCCTTTCCCATGTCATTTTGCACACAGATCTGGAGTCGGGTAATTATAGGGAGTTGTCGGTCACTCAGGCCATCGACATGGTTCTTAGAGAATTGGTGTCCTCCAATGCTAACCCATGATACATTTATGCTCTTTGAATGCCAGAGGTCTGGGGGGGAGGGAAAAATTTGTTTCACTGAAGGAGTTTCTAAGGGTTTTAAATCCTACTATGATCTTTATCCAAGAAACCATGCTACTTGCTGATAGACCTATTTCCTGTTTTCGTGCCATGTTCCTAGCATGGCACATGGTGGTGCAGGATGTGGAGGGACGATCTAGTGGAGAGGTCGTTATTTCGGATCCTTGCAGGGCCACTCTACAGGCTTTCGGTTTCTTTGGTGGCATTATTATTACTACTTTCCTGAGGGGTTTTAAGCACTAGATTCACCTCATGGTTGTGGTTTCCTATCTTTGGATAGGCTTATCATGGCTGGAGATTTCAATTTCTCTTTAGATGATGGAGAGATATGGGGAGAAATTGGCGGAGAGATCCTTTGGCAGGGAATCTATGTAATGTATTTCAGTCATCTCACTTATGTGATATTAATCTGGAAGTTAAATGCCCTACATGGTATAATGGTAGGAGGGGAAAGGAGTTCATCGGTAAGATAATTGACAGGTTCTTGGGGAAATTTAATTTATTATCATAGATGGGGGATATGACTGCCAGGGCCGAGGCTTTTTCCCTCTCCGACCACAAGCCTATCACCCTAGAATGGAAATTTGAAAGAATTCTGGGAGGTATGCCTTTCAAATTCAACAGAGTTTGGTTGGAGGATCTGGGTTTCAATAATTTAGTACGTGGTTTTATGCAGTCGCATCGAAGGACATCTGGCACTACAATTATGCAGCATTTAACCTCCACCCTTATAGGTTTAAAAGACATTGTTCGAAAATGGGAAAAAACCAAAAAAACACAAATGACTGAAACTCTAAGGATGTTAGCCAATGAAATAGTTCGATTATGGAGGAAATGGAGCAGGGGAATCACAACTCTAATAATTGGAACAAACTAAGAGATTTTGAAATGGAAAAAAGGAAGATCTTGTTGATAATTGAACAAACCTGGAGATTGAAAAGTCAAGCCACATGGCTCAAGGAGGGCGATAAGAACACAAAGTATTTCCATGCCTATGCGACATGACGAAAAAATAAAAATGCTATCTAGCGTATAGAGGCTGAGGGTGAATCATTCTACTCTATAGAAAAAATCCAGAAGGACGTGGTCAAATTTTTCAAGGGATTATTTATGGAACAGAAGGTGCCGGTGTATGAGGAACAACTATGGGCCATACAATATTTTCCTGTTATGTTTGAGGAGGGGGATATATAGAATCTGAAGTAAACTATTACTACTGAGGAGACTTTGACCATTTAAAAATATTTAAAGTCTGATAAGAGTCCGGGGCCTTATGGCTGGACCCCGGACTTCTTTGTTCATTTCTCTGAGCTATTCATCGATGATATTACTGATCTGATTGAGGAAACCAAGAGAACCAGAATCATGAGTGGGGCATTAAACTCTACATTCCTCACTCTCATTCCAAAGAAAAAAGATGTTAAATCCTTCGATGAATATAAACCCATTTCACTATGTAATGCCCTTTATAAGGTTATTTCAAAGACCATTGCATAGAGAATGAAAGGGATACTCTCCAGGTTCATCACCCCTGAACAATCCGGGTTTTTAAAGAACATGAGCATACATGATGCAGTGGCATCGACCCAAGAAATTATTCACTCAATTCACACTAGGAGGATGGAGGCTGGGGTGATGAAGGTAGACCTCAGTAAAGCATACGACAAGGTTGACTAGAGCTTCTTAATATTGGTGCTATACAAGTTTGGTTTAGATATAATGTCCGTATATTGGATTATGGGGTGCATTAATTCTTCTTCTATGGAAATTATTATTAACGGGGTAGCCTCCCCATTCTTCAAACCAGGCATAAGATTACGTTAGGGATGTGCCTTATCCCCTCTCATTTTCATATTGATTATGGATTCTTTTAGTATTTAAATTAACAAGGCGGTGGATGCAGGAACTATCAACAGTATCAAGATTACCCACAGAAGGGAGATTTCACACAATATTTTTGTTGATGATGTCTTATTGTTTGGTATGCTTATTAAAAAGGTATGGTTGGTAATTCACATCATTTTCTCAAAATTCTGCATTGCCTCTAGGATGATGGAAAATGAAGGAAATTCATGCTTATACTACACTGAAAAAAGACTGGGAATTACATAAAGATATTGGTAGCCTTTTCAATTTAAAATCTGAGAGATTAGAAAAAGGATTTAAGTACCTTGGATTTTACATGAAACCAAACAACTACAGAACGGATGACTGGACACAGCTGTTGGAGAAATATTATAAAAGAAAACATGGTTGGTCTTTGATATGGCTATCTAAAGTGGGAAGAATCACTCTTGCACAAGCTTAATTACAACAATTCACAGTATTCTAGGCACATTTATACTTGGTCCCCAAAAAAATCATCAATAAAATCAGGTCCATGATGGCCAACTTCATCTGGAATGGGGGAAGAGAAAAAGGTAAATACCATTTAGCTAAATGGGAGATGATAACGAAGCCGAAGGAGTTGGGGGGTTGGGGCATCTTAGATATTGAGAATTTTGGAAAAGAGCTCCTAATGAAGTCGCTATGGAGGGGGCTCAACTCAACGGGAATATGGAATGACATAATAAGATTTAAATATCTGAATGATACGGGCATGGAGGAACTTTTTCAGAGAGGATGGATAACCGACAGAGCTGAATTGATAATTTGGCGGGGTTTTAAGATGATATGACATCTAGTCATGTATAACCTCCGATCTTTTGGCAATGGAGGGAATATCCTATTAGGCCATTCGAATTTGAGGGGAGCATCTATCTCTCCCATCGTTAGCAATGATCTGATATCACACTTAAATGGAAAAGGCATCTTTTTCTTGGGACAAGTAGTAAGGGAATACATATAGGGCATTCTGGTATGGAAAAAAACAAATCAAATGGAATTACAGGGGATCTGAAAATATAGTGGGAAAGCTATAGTGCATTGTTGCGTAGTCTGGGTTTTAAAAACCATAGCCATGGTGACCGATTGACATGGGAAGGAACAATCAGAGATGGAAAAATTTCTGCTAATGAAAAATACAAGTTCCTGATCTATAAAAATCATGATCCAAGCAGTCACTGCTGGTTCGAAGAAGTATGGAAAGTTAAAGCACATATGAAGATGATAATCTTCTCATGGCTGGTATGGAGGGACAAGAACCTGACATGGTCTAACCTACAAAAAAAATGAAAGATTTGCCTCGGTATATGTTGTTTTTGTAAGAATGCAAATGAGGATAATGTACACCTATTCTACTCTTGTACTTTCACTCAGGATGTTCAAAAAGGAATATGCAATCACTTCAATGTACAGTACATGGACCTAATGAATACCGAAGATTATATCAAATGGTGGCTTATGAAAGGTAAGTCTCTCATGAACATCCCAGTTTAATTTCAGTGGTGTATTTGGTGCATTAGAAATAAATGGATTTTTTAGGAGAAAAGCAGTAGCCCGAATAAAATCTGTCTAAAGATCATAGGCCTTTGGGAAAAATTAAAAATTAATCAGAAAATCCCTCCTGATTTGTCTAAGAGATTGCGGCCTTTCGAAATCCACTACCCTACTGGTTTTTTCGATGGGGCGTCACAAAAATCGAGACGTGGATGTGGGGAATGGATGATGATCTCCCCTACTATTCACTACAAAATCCATTGGTATGGAGGCGATGGTACAAACATGAGAGCATAAATTTTGGCCCTGTAGGGACTCATGTGGTTTGCTACTTAGATATATTTGGAAAAAAATTGGGTTTTTGGTGACTCACAAGTTCTCTTGGATCTTCTCATTAAGGGTACATCACTCAACCCAGGGTATCTCATAGCATGGTTGGACATAATAAAAGAGTTCCGTACATCTTTTTCCAGCATAATATTCAAGCATATCTAGAGAGAAAAAAATACTCAGGCTGATAGATTATCTAAAAAAGGACTCCAAGGAATTTTTGGGGAGATACACTACGAGCTACATGACTCCACTGGACCTAGAGCGATAGGGAAAGTAAAATTTTTCTGAAAGGACAACTATGGAGATGGATCCACCCCATTTTGATGTCTTTGTTAGCACTCAAAGGAAGAAAAGGAACTACTCTTCGTTTCTAGTAGATACGATAGAAGAACTAGATGACATTTTGAGGAAACTAATACAAGATCAACAAAAAGGTACTAAGTTAACAATCAGTAATGATACAACTCAGAAATTTTGGTTATAATTTTTTAATGAATGATAACATTTGCTTAATGTAAATTGTTAAATAGACAAATGATCCTGAACTTAGAAATATGAATTTACTTGTAATATCCTTGAACTATTTTCAAAAAAACATGAAGTATATTGCACTAGTACATTAATAATAAACGAGGCGTTTTTTCTCACTGAAAAAAAAGACAAATTACGACAAGGAAATAAACGATTGAAGGTATCAACGTAGACAAAAGATCGTGTGTAATCTTCAACATTATTATTCAGTGCCAATTTTCCACGTTCTCATCCAGAAATAATCCCTTTGTCAATTTTCCTTATC
This sequence comes from Pinus albicaulis, assembly GCA_034641835.2. Lineage (NCBI taxonomy): Eukaryota > Viridiplantae > Streptophyta > Pinopsida > Pinales > Pinaceae > Pinus > Pinus albicaulis. Next base: position 440,975,371 of record CM076578.1, read on the forward strand.
AAATCATTAAGTTCATCGTTAAGAAGATTGATTATTACTCTCGATGCCCAATTTTGATAGAAAGCTTATAAAATATTAATAATAATAATAAAATATTAAATAATAAAAAATAAAATAAAAATTTGTTATTTAAATATGTATAAAAATAAGTTAATAGGTAAATAAATTTAATATTTTTATAATTAATTGAAAATATAGAAAATTTATATAATAAATATTTATAATCATCTTAATATTAGAGGTTAATTTTGGAGTTCGAGTGGGTGATTAAAGTGCTCCTTAAATAAATGAAATGAAATGATAATTTAATGTCCACTAGTTTATGGGACCATCAATTTCTTGTGTTTAGCTTTTTGTATTTCATTCTTTTTCTTATTAAAATTGATGATGAGTTGGCCCAACCTTCCAGCAATCTCCTAGTTGAAAAGACAATGCCAAGAAATTGATGCTAACATATTTCCATAACTTTCTCTGTTGTCTTTGAACGCGTCACATTCCAAAATGAAATGTTTTTCCTATTCCACTGCCGAAGACTTGCAAAATGTACACACCCCTTCTTCCCAAGCTTCTAGGACTTTTCCACCATCCTATTTCATACGTGCAAATTGGTTCTTAATTGAGCAATAAGAACTTTTTCCCTCCACAAAATATAATTATTCTTTTTCATTTTAAAATTTCAATTGTGTTTTTCAACTTGATAATACAAAAAAGTTATTACAATAATATTTTTAATAAAAATAAATTTTATATTATTGTAATTAATTGGAAATATTAAATATTTTAAAATAAATATTTATAATCACACTATTTATATATTAAATAAAATTTGCAATTTTTAATTTTAATAAGATTTTGATTTTTTAAGAAATTTTAATAATAATTTAATAAGTAAATAAATTTAATATTTTTATAATTATATATATTATAATAAATATTTATAATCACACAATTTATATATTAAATAAAATTTGCAATTTTTAATATATATATATATAAACTTACTTTATTTTATGAATGATGGTTGTCGCATTAAAAATAAAATAAAAAATAGACTGCCAAATAAATATATTGTTAAAATAATAGCACAATAAAATGTTGTAGATTATTATATTGAAAAGTGTAGTATAAAATTATATCTGGTATATCAATATCAATATTAATATATATATATATATATATATATATATATATATATATATATATATATAATACATTACAAATTTTTTTTTTGTACCATAATTAATGCATTGGAAAAAGTGAAGATTTTCTCTGCTATTTTGTTTGTCTTGTATTGATTGGTGGAAGTAACATAGCGAAAACTAATCTATTTTGTCTGCACAATTTGCCTTATTCAACATGGCAACATATTAAACCAACAATTTAGTCAATACTCGAAAATGAAGTAATAAATTTAGCTTCTCTTGTCATTTGGCTTTTTACCTTTTTAGTTTTACTTGAAAGCATAATCAAATGTTGCAACAACAAAATTCCATCAATAAGTAAGCAACCATTGAAGTAGTAGGTTGCTCTTCCTATTAGATTATCTAATGAACTTTCCAAATCTTCTATTTCTTAAGTATATGATTTTCCTAAATCGTCTATTCCTTTGGTATATCTTTACACTTTTAAGAACATTGTAAGTTCTAAGAAGGTGTAAAATAAACTTGAATAAACTCAAGTTTGAATAAAATGTGTTTTTTTTTTGTTTTTTTCATCCAAAGCACTTACTTTAAAATTCCAATGAAACAATTAATATTCGACTCATATATATAAACAAAAAAAAATATTTTTAACGTAAAAACTAAAAACATCAATCCATTCTTAAACCAACCTAAATATCTGGATGCCACGTTCTTTTGTTTCAGGCGTGGTAATTTAATGCATCTATAAATATACTTTACGGCAAAACTTATTTCTTGGGCTATAGATTATTAAATCCGGTGGGGGTATACACTGCCCACCATTAGATTTAAATTCGTTTAAAGAAATAAGGCTCGCCATACTTTACCTTTTTTTAGTTTCGACGGGATGATTTAATGCATTCACAAAGCTAATTAAGTAGAATTTTATTTCTTGGGCTATAAGATATTAAATAGTATATATCAACAATTTAAATTCGTTTAAAGAAATAAAGCTCGCCATACTATACCTTTTTTAGTTTCTACGGGATAATTTAATGCATTCACAAAGCTAATTAAGTAGAATTTTATTTCTTGGGTTATAAGATATTAAATAGTATATATCCACAGTGCACATTAGATTTAAATTTAACAATATGCTGGCCTTAGATCATATTTAAATTCATTTAAATAAATAAGGCTCGCCATACTTTACCTTTTTTAGTTTCGGCGAGATAATTTAATGCATTCACAAAGTTAATTAAGTAGAATTTTATTTCTTGGGCTATAAGATATTAAATAGTATATTTTTTTTCAACACGAAAAATACTCTGGTTGTATATAATGTACCAGAAAGATATTAAATAGTATATATCCACAATGCACATTAGGTTTAAATTTAACAATATGCTAGCCTCAGAGCATTTAATATCCTATAGCCTATTTATTTAAATTTAACAATATACCTGAGTGACAATATTTAATAGCATTTAATATCCTATAACCCAGAAAACACTTTAGCTTATCCCTGCAAATTCTTTTAAATTTCACAGTATGCCCCATTGCATTTAACATAACAACAATGAATGCAGCAAATTTTAAATGTAGTATGAAAATGGTGGTGTTATTTTCATTTGGAGTTGTCTAACAAGACCGATTGTTCGGACCACTAAAATTGGCTGGAATCCGGGCCAATTTTTTTTAAGAAATCGTGTTTGAATCATGATTTAAAATTTAAGAAATCGTGTTTGAATCATGATTTTGATGGTGGAAATGGATTCAATACCATCAAAAGCACCAAAAATATTAAAGTTTGATAGTAATAAAGTGGATTTACAAAAAAATTTGCTAGATTTTCTTAAAATTTTACCAAAATTTCTATAATTTCAAGGCAAAAAAAATAGTCTAGTTAAACTAGGTTTTCATTTTGGTTGGGCTTGTCTTCCCTCTATAGGGGTTACAATTCTTCTCGTGCCTTGTCTATCCATTATAATTTATTTATTGGACAGGCTTTCATAGCTCTATATTTTTCATTTTTTCTACTCCATCATTGAATTTGCATTTTGACAAGATTGGAATTTGGGAGTGCTCTGATACCTTTAGGAAGAGGGAAAAGTCGGGTTCAAATTCTGCCTCTGACTAATTTGGTGGTCTCGTCCCTTCAACAGCAACTCCAACTCAAGGTGGAAGCAAAAAAGAATCAGTGGAGGAGATATGGGTATTTGGGAAGTCACTGTTGAATCTGAATTTGGGTTTGAACATGACTGGGAATGCTATGATATCCCTAGGAAAAGGGGAAAATTAGCTTCAGTTTTTGGCTCTTCGGCTAATTTGGTGCTCTCTCCCTACTTTCAAAGCCAGCCCCAACTTAGCCACGGCTCCAAAGTAATTATCAAGTTAGAAATGAGAAATGCGAGGAAAAGGTTGCCCAAGGGAAAATGCAATGTCAAAACCAGGTCCATAGTTACGGCTGACGGAGAGTTGGTTTCTCCTTATTTTCAAAAATGAAACTGAGGCAAGGGAGAGGGCTCTAAAATGATTACCAAGTCACAAATGCGCAATGAAAGGAAAATGCTGCCCAAGGGCAAAACCAACGTTAAAACAACACCCATAGTTACGGCCGACGGAAAGTTGGTTTCCCCTTATTTTCAAAAAGAGAACTGAGGCCAGGGCAACGAATCTGAAATAATTATCAAGTCAGAAATGAGAAATAAAAGGAAAAGGTTGCCCAAGGGCAAAGGCAACGTCAAAGCTAGGCCCATAGTTACGGCTGACGAAAAGTTGGTTTCTCCTTATTTTCTAAAAGACAACTGAGCCGAGGGTGGCGAGGGCGAGGAAATGATTATCAAGTCACAAATGAGCAATAAAAGGAAAAGACTGTCCAAGGGCAAATCCAATGTCAAAACCAGGCCCATAGTTATGGCTAACGGAAAGTTGGTTTCTTCTTATTTTAAAAAAGACAACCGAAGCGAGGGTAAAGGTCTTGTGGGTATAATGGTCTGCAACGATAAGGTGGAGACGAAGGTGAAGGCGCAGGCCCCGAAAAATAAGAGGTTGGTTTCCCCTTACTTCCCCCATGGCAAAAATGATACCGTAGTGGCAAGAAAATCTCAAACGAAGGCTTCCCGTCACTTCCAAGGTGAGGACGACGGTGAGGGTGACGGTCCTATGGGTATAAATGTAATGGTCCACAACAATAAGGTGGAGACGAAGGTGAAGGCAAAGAACAATAAGAAGTTGGTTTCCCCTTACTTCCCCCATGGAGATAATGACACTGTAGGGGAAAGCAAGCCTAAAACAAATGCTTCCCGTCACTTCCAAGCACAGCAGGACCAGAGTCCCTTGCCTTTGAAGGAAAAGAAGGGAGATGATGCCTCGATGAAAAAGACAAATGCTTCCCGTCACTTCCAAGCACATCAGGACTAGAGTCCCTTACCTTTGAAGAAAAAGAAAGGAGATGATGCCTCGATGAAAAAGAAGAGGCTGGTTTCTCCCTATTTTCCGCATGGAATCAATGACATCGTAGCGGTAAGCAAGCCCACTCTCAAGAAGAAGAAAGAGAAAAATGATGCTTACTTGAGAAAATCATCAGATAATGCCTAGATTCGCCTAAATCTGTTCATGGTCTCCTCCAGGAGGAATACTATGAAGATCCTTGGAAGGTTTTGGTCATATGCATTCTTCTCAATAAAACTACGGGAACCCAGGTACACACTCATTACCCTGCTTTCTTCACTCCTTTCTATTAAAGACAATTAATTGTAGAGTAGCCCATTGGTCGGGGTAGCCCACAGTATAATAGTCAGTAGAAGGTTATGGAATGCCATAAAAACCACGTTAATGAGGTTTTGAGTGACTTCCATCCAACAATTTGCGAATGAAAAAAGGATTTATGCATTTTTAATGGGTCACCTATTAGCAGGAGGATGTATTATGTAAGAATGCTAGGTTGTTTGAACTACCAAATGTGACTAGGACATATTATTTGGTTGACCATAGTATCTTACAAGAGTATATACAAATGATGGCCCATATGAGGAGCCTTGGATGATTTCTCACAGGGCTATATGAGAACTAAAATTTCTTATAATGGAAGGCATGCAATCACCTTGGCTGATAGCCTTTAACTTTTGTTCAAACGCAGGTCCAACATAGTAGGTCGCTAGAGCCATTTATAAACTAATGTGGGCTTACATTTAACAAAGTGCTTTCTATAGTTTGAAGCCCCCTCCTTTCATCATTTGCGCGAGGGAGCAACAAACAATTTAAAAGGGATTAGGAACTAGATTATGCATTTTCTCAAAAATAATTTTTGAAGTTTTAAGTGTCAAAGTATGATTTAGTAGGGATGAAGGGCTTTATTTTCTAGACTTTGTGAAGAAATTATCTAAAACAGTTCCAATGCCTTTGTCAAGAAAATATAGAGGGCTTACTTGCAAAGAAGGAAAGTGGAGACAACTAAATGGATGATTTTAAAATTAGAGGCCACTTTTAAAATAATTTTGGTGCACCATCTTTTTGTATGTCCTTACGAGCAAAAGATTTGTCAGTCTTAATGAGGCTTTTGGTGATCAATAAGGCCACACCACCATCTTTTCTCGCATGGAGCACTTGAAACAATAGCATGGTGTAACATGGATTTCTAGGCTTTTTTGCATTTTAGTAATCAATAATTCATTTGATGCACCAAGCAAAACCTTGTTTATTGGCATTGGCAATACTTACCCCTCAATATTTTGGAGCAAAATGCATGGTATGATGGAAGCCTTTGTCACCTTATTATTTTGTTGGTCCTAGCATAAACAGTGGTAGGGTTGTCTTAATAAGAAGATAGATGGGCATGAATTGCTGCTTTTTAATAGAATGAAGTTGTAGGGAGGGGCTTGATTACCCACTAGTCATTTATTGCTCAATTTTGACTCACCTTGATATTTTTTTATTCATTTTGGTGGAGCAAAGGAATATAACATCTTTGAATTATCCCTATCTCTTCTATTTGTACCATCTCTAGTTGTTTAGTGTAGTGGAATACATCATTTGGTGTCCTTGGTCTTTGAATAAGTGTTGTGCTTTCTTGTTTGGTGTCCTTGGTCTTTGAAGAAGCATCGTGCTTTCTTGCATGCATATTACCAAATGCAAATGCAACAAACGTGGAGACAACCTAACTTATCTGTTTACATTATTGTGAGGCCAACATCATTAGGGACTAGTGGTTGCATGCTTAGTTCTAGTTGGGGTTACTTTTGCCAGGGTTTTGGTGTGTAGGTGGGTATTATAAGCTAAGAGGTATCTAGAGGCTACATCAAAATTGAAGCCTTTCTTACAAATTGTAACCAAAATGAAACCATCTTGGCTATTTTTAGGAGCCTGTGGGGCTCGAGGATTGCAATTAGTGGATCCTTGAAGTAGGTATTATGGCCTTGGAAATGAAAGCAAGTACTTGTAAGATTGAGATATTGCACAAGTTGGTAGACATTTCTATCCCCAACTTTTATATTGGTGAATTTATTCAAATTGTTAGAGACTCAATAGATTGAATTGAATGCAAATACATTTATTGGATTGAGCTTGGAAGTTTTTTCTAAGTTCATGTTAGAAAAGTTTACCAATGGGTTAAACAATCCTTTTTAAGAAATAATTGACAGGCCTTCATAAGCCTTGATATACCAAATGAGGTAGTGAAGCAAAGCTAAAGTCCGTGTTGAGAAAATTTCAATCTAATGAGAAAAGAAAATTAAGTATTTGCAAGGCCAAGACATTTACCATGAGACAACCATGTAGTCTAAGGGGTCCCTAAATGTTAACATAAAAATGCATTATTCATATTCTATCTATTTTTATTGTGTTGGTCATAAGGTTCCCATGACAATTCAAATTATACTTGGTGATCAAGTCAGCCTAAAGGGGGGTAATTCAACCCTTAAGAAAGACTATATAATGGAGGAATTCAGCTCACTTGGAGGACATCTCATCTCAAGTTCAATTTGCAATAGCAAAGAGGAGAAAGAGTAGTTGTCGAGATGAAGAGGAGGAGAAAAGTTGAAATATTTGAAAGATTATATTTTCTTGTCCACACGTGTGAAGTTGCAAGAGATCGAAGTCGCAAGGTCGAAATTTGAGAAGTAGTTGCAAGGCTGGAATTATGGGGTGAAATTTTAGTAGGTCGAAGATTGGAAGCTGCCTTGATGAAGACTTTGTTGGGGGTTGAATTGGTGCTTGGGAGGATCTTGGGCTTTAGTTTGTGGGTCCTGGAAGTCTCCTTGTAAGTAGATTCTATAAGAAGAGAAGCATTTTTCTGGGTTTTTCCCTTTGGAGGGGTTTTTCCTTGGCTTGGAGGCTATATCTTGTGTACTTTGTCTTGTTGATCTTCATTAATTTGGTAATTGCGTAATGAATGATCTAATAAAGTATTAAAAGACCAACACACATCCCAAGTAATTATCAAGCTAAAGAAAATCTATATAATATTTAAGTCTTTTGATTTTCCAATAATCTTGTTGACCCTTAAAGGATTAAAGGATCTAAGGCATGCTTGGCCTTTTCCTCCACAAGATGCTCCCTTTCCAACCATAAGACAACAAGAATGAATCTCTTGCCCTTGTACTATTCCAAATGGTGCAATACCATGGGTATATCCTATGGGTTATCAAAATACCACGTGTCATCAGAATACCATGGGTCATAAGAATACCATGTGTTTATCACTTAGCCCACTTGCCCCACACGTGAATATTTTCAATGCTACCCAAAAAATCAACACTCCCTCTAAGGCATGCTTGGCCTTTTCCTCCACAGGATGCTCCCTTTCCAACCATAAGACAACAAGAATGAACCTCTTGCCCTTGTACTATTCCAAATGGTGCAATACCATGGGTATATCCTATGGGTTATCAAAATACCATGTGTCATCAGAATACCATGGGTCATAATAATACCATGTGTTTATCACTTAGCCCACTTGCCCCACACGTGAATATTTTCAATGCTACCAAAAAAATCAACACTCCCTCTTAGGGAGGGATGTATTTTCACAACACCACCTGGAAGTGGCTTTATCATCAAATGTAGAACACATTCCACCATTTATCCCTACCACATTTTCTCCATATGACACATAAGTAATTCCTACTGCATGACAAGGACGCTTCTTTGAAGACATCCTACTTTTAGAAGCCATTCACTCTTGAGCATCCTACATGGCCATCTTGTATTGTGACTCCATGAAAATTGAAGGTTGTATTCCTTTGAGCTATTGACTCTCTCTCAGCTTGCTAACTCCCTTTAATGCTAGATTGCAAGCCTTCTTAGTTGTTAAGGCCTTTGCTTAACATTCACTTCAAGTTTCTCACTCAGATCTCCAATGGCTATCTTAGTTGTTTGAACATGTCAGTTGTGCCTTTTGGTAGATCTCGAAGAAGCTTCTTGCCCCTTCTAATCTATAGGTCGTCTCCTTGTTTTTGGTGTTGCTGGTCCTTGCTCAACCTTAGGAGCCTCTTGCTTATGATTCTCTACCTTGTTGGGTCTATGTCTCACGAGGCCTATTGATCTTGACCTTCAGGGCCCATATAAGCAAAGTGATGTATAGTATACGTAGCCAACTCTCTTGGCATGGTTCTTCAAAACACTATTGCTACTTGCAAAAGTTCCTATAGCTTTATTTCAGAGTTGTCACTTGTGCTAGAACTCTTTGTAGTTCATTTTGGAGATCTTCAATGTACCTCTATAGATATAGGTAATTATGAATACCTCCCTAGTTAAGAGGGAGTGTTAAATAATGTAACTAGTTTCGGTCTTCATAATTGTACTTGAGTCATAATGAAATGTATTTATCAAAAGAAAGAAAAAGAAAAGTTTTACTATTAAAGAAATTGATTTATTAAAGCATGGGTTTCATACCTGTGTCAATTGTTTTTAGGTCAAAGGCTTCTTTGAAGGCTTTTAGGGTTTATGTCAAGTTTCCTTGTCCATGTCATGTTGTAAAGAACCCTTCTTGGGATTTATTCATCAAAGAATAAATTTATTATATTGTAAAATAGGTCAAATAGGCCTCCCCCACCAAGTTGACCTCAAATTGAACAAGTCAGCCTAAAATGGGCAACAAAATCAGTAAATGAAGGCAACAAATCGACCTCATTTGTTACTCACAACAAGTTTGATTTGCAACTTCTGGGGGAAGAAAAAGTGCGGATTTCAAGAAAGAAGAAGAAGAAGGATAATGAAGGAGAAGGAGGTCTCTCACAAGCATAAGAAGTTGAAATTATCTCTCTTTTTCTTATATGTGTGAAGTTGCCGGAAGGGCTAAAATTTTGGTGAAGTTGGGCTGAAATTTTTGGGTTGATGCTGCTGGACAAGAAGAGACTACTGAAGTGTGCTAAAACATATTGGAATGTTGACTTGGTGGAGGAGGAAGGTCTGTTGGTCTAGGGCCTTGGTCTATCTCATTTGAAATACTGAAGGAAGAGTTCTTGATTGGATTTTCCCATATAAAGGGATTTTCCCCTATATGTGCACCTATATTTGGTGTACTTGATCTTTGTGTTTTGGTTTTGGTAAATTCTTTATGAATTAAGATAAAAAGAAGAACATAAGAAAGATAATAACAACTCAAGGAAAACACAAATATTTATCAACAATAGGAAATCTTTTTGCCTTTTTGATTTTCCAATAATAATAACATGGGTCAATATCACGTGTTAACAAAATACCATGGTCATCATAATAACATGGGTATACCTTGCCCCACATGTGAGAATACTGTTGATGCTACCCAAAACATCAACAAATAGTATCTCAAAAGCTTTAAAAAGAGTCCTTTTCTAGATATTAAGGGACATTGTTATATGAATTGCCAAATAAATGCCTATACTAATTGCTTTCTTGTTAATGATCTTGATGTTGCAATTGCAATTTGATGAATTTAATTTTGGAAATAAGTGAGAATTTTTCACATATCTCCCTACGTTTGGATGCTTCGTCCCTTTTAACTCCACATATATATCTTATCTATAGCTCTTTGTTTTGAAGCGCCCATTTATGTTATACCACAGGTAGGGAATTGTGAAATAATTGTGAAATAACATTAAAAAAAACTCTATTGTTGATTTAAATTGTGGTTTAATGGGAGTTATTGAAATTTTGCTTAAATTCTTCTTTCTAGGGGACTTTATATATGCTTTACAACACTAAATATACCAAAGGAAAATAATTAAAGGGGAAGGTGGTCTCATAATTTTTTCTAGGTTTGCTTTAATTAAGATACATTAATAAAATGATATGATTGATAATTTAATTGAGCCTCCTTGATTGGCCAACAATAGTTGGCCACTGAATAATGAACATATAAACATATGTAGCCAATGTGCATTAGGCAAAAATTAAGTACACGTAAATTTTCTCAAAATATGTTTACACTAATTTCCCTTTCTAAGAATATTTATATTGCAATTATATTTTATGATTTGACATTTAGAAATGATTGAGCATTTTGCTCATGGTTCTTTAGATTTGGATGATCTCTTTTATCCCCTTATATGTAGCCTCACAATAGGACTTTATCTTGAATTCCCCATCTAGGCTAGCATAGCTGGGGAATTTCAATGCAAACATCATTTAACTTTAGTTATTGATGTAGAAAATCAATGGTAACTATTGAAATTTAGTTTAAAAGTTTCTTGCTATAGGAGTTCTAGTACTAACTCATTCTTAAAAGAAAACATTGAAGGGAAAGATGTTCTCACAATTTTCACTAGGTTTGCTTTGATTTAATCAAACTAACCCTATTGATATGCTTGAATAATGGGATTCTAGAAGAAGGCCACCAATAGGCGTTAAGCAAAGACAAAGGGACTTTACAACATGTGAATCACCCAAAAAAATGCTCACTAATTTCACTTGTTGAGAAATATTATATCATAGCTACATTCTATGAATTGTATTGTAGAAATAATTAAGAATTTTGCTTGTGGATCTCTTTAGTTGCATCCTTTATCCATTTTATATCCTTGTATTTAGCCTCTTTGTAGTACCTTGTCTCAATTTCTTGATGTAGATTACCACAAATACTCTGAAATTAAATCAATATAAACTTCATTGTGATGCATTGGTTTAATGGTTTCCATTGAGAGCTACCTGAAATTCTTATTACTATAGCATTTGCTATACATTCACACAAATTAGATATACCAAAATAAAAATAGTTTTAGGGGAAGACGATCTCACAACTTTTTCCACCACTTTGATTGAAATATGAGTATGAAAATAATATGATTGATCAAACCTCCCTTATTGGCTCACAATATTTCCTCATTGAAGAAAGGGCATTTAGCATATAATCAAGTCAAGCAATATAAAATTGCTATAGGTAACTCTTGAATTGATGCTATTCCATTAATGTAGTATTAATTTATACAATGAATTGAACCTTTGTTTAATTTTTTGAGTGAAATTTCACATTCTCTTATTTTATTTATGTACAAAGTTTATTTACAACTTAAGGATGAAAACCTTGGAGGATTATGTTGTCAATTTTTGGCAGCTAGGAAGAAGTTCCCTAGCCCTCCATACTTGACGCATTTTTATTTAAATGCAAGGGATTTATTATGTCTGCTTCAATATTTTTTGGAGGTGTTATCGCTTAAATTGTACAAGCATTGCGACAATGACTTAGGTCGAGCGTTGTCACTTTGACCCTTGACCTTTCCGTTCTAGTTGTCTCCCAATAACAGGCTATGGGGGGTAGTCCCTATGGAAATGTGAAGATGAAGGACAAATTGATAACCAACGAGTCCAGGAGACATGATTGAGTGGCCTAGCTATTTGGTTAAATTTAGTAAGACTTAAAGATAGGATTAGATTTAAATGTGAGACCAGTGCTTGATGGAGTCAACTTCTTGCTTATTACCAATTAAGGGTGAAGTATCCGGATGGAAAATCGTTGCTTAAATGCTTGACTAACCTAAATGAAATGCAAATTCTACCAACTAGGTGAAAATTCAAAATTTTGGTTAATTTTAAGTTAGATTCCTATTTTAAGCGTGAACTTCCTCTTAATTGTTTTAAAATATGTCTCTAGAGTAGGTTGTGGGATGGAAGCCAACGAGAAGCAAGCAAGGACTTGATTAATGATACCTCCATCTATGTTCCAACCACTCGGTGACTTTGGTGCTGTAGAGACCGTGGCTTTGACGACTGCAAGGTCATTGTGTTAACCACTAAAGAGGGTCCAAATTCCTCAAGCTAAATTGAGAAAGGGTGGCCCTAATGTCTATCAACCAAGCTTATGCTTGGAGTTAATTTATTAGTGCAACTAGACTTTGAATGTAATGCAAGTATTATGAGTGTTTCTTGGGTTAAGATTGCTTAAGGCTTTAAGTAGTTCAATTGTGATTAGCTTTTATGACAAGAGTACTTAACAATAAATGGGGGGAAAACTCCACAGTTAAGCGCGCTTTAGCCAGAGGAGTTATGGGATGGATGACCTCCTGGGAAGTCCTGGTTACCGGGTGCAAGCCCCGGAAGTGATGATTGACACTATTTGATTCATTTCACTAGTTTCAATCCCACTTCTTCACCCCCGTCAGCATCACCCGATGCAATGAGTGCTAAGTGGACTATTCAAAAATCATGAGAAATTAGTTAGTTACAACTGCCTCTCATGGAAATGGTCATAGATGAATGACTTAACTAACGCAGTTGAATCCCAAAAATGATATCTAATATAATGCACTGTAGAAACCCATCATACTTAAAATAAATGGAAAGAAATTATTAACAACAATAATGCCCCAAATTATCAAGTGCGAATGAGATACAAAAGATACCCATGAGATACAAAATTCCAACAACTACGGGATGTGTTGAAATCCCATAATAACTTAATCAATACTTAATGAAGGTATCAATGATAAATATTGCAAGATTATCAATGCTTCTACTTCAAGACAATGCCACAATGATTATTACTTGAAACAATTAGAGATCTCCAAAGATATTTTCAACAAGATAAATGTCAATCTCCAATTAATAAGAGTTATTCAATTAGATGTCAGAAAAACCAAATAGATTCTCAAATGCTCTAGATCACAAATTGTCCAATGATACACAATCAGAACAAATCACTCAAATGGAAATTAGATAAAAGACAACTTAATCTTTTCAACAAGACACCACTTCAAATTTTAAAGTGCTTATAGTGAGTGAGCTTATGTGCCAAGTTAATGATCTTTAGAGACTTATAAAAGACAAGGAAATGTTAGATCCCAATGTTCATCAATACTTCTTCACAATAGCATTTAAAACAATGAGTGCACTTGTATAACTTGCATTCCAATTAATGAACAATTATTAACCTTTAGGGACAACAGTAAGATTATGTATGACAATAGTAGATAGCTAATAAAAACAGTGAGATACTAGTATGTCAAAATATGCCAAAATGCTTCTAGATGCCAAACCAAACTTGCCAATATGAAATTATGAACTAACAAGCCTTCTTATGATGTAGCTTCAGAATTATATCAGATCTGTCACACTTTTATGTAAAGTTATCAGTCATGAATACTTGAAGATATATGGCAAAAGATTAATGCACAAGTTGCTTAGATGATGTGACAATGTGCTAGATATCTTACCAATGAATTTTATACCTCTTAAATGTGTTTAATAATGATGTATCATATCTGATTACTCTCATTAGAGTCGATAAAACATGAAACAAACCTAATAATGAATGCCTAACTTAAACAATTAACTCCTTAGTATGCTAGACAATTTATGAACTTATTTTAGGCCAATTAAAATGATAATTTGCCACTGCTATGAAGTAGTTATGATTGTTGTAGCAAAAAAAAGATAAGAGGATAAGGGTTAGAGGTCAAACCAAAGGCCTTAGGCCTAGAAGGAGCTTTCCAAAGTTGCCAAAAATTTTCCAAGGGTTGGAACACCTGCAAATATCAAAATTTGAGCCAATATCTCCTGCAAAACCCACCAATATTCAATCAAGAAAACAAATGATCAACGAGAAGATGGATGAGGGTAAACTAGGGCTAGGAATATGGGAAGAGGCAAGGGAATAAGGCCCTATAGGCCTGAGGCTAGGGTTTAGAGGCTCGAGAGGACGCATGAGCAGAAAAATTAAGAGAGGAGGAACAAGGATGGAAGAATAGGCCGAGGCAAGGAGGAGGGCTAAAAAGGCTTGCGACCAAGCTTTAGGGGCCTAGATGGGCCCACTACAAGACTAAAAGGGTGTTGTCTAGCTACAAGGAGGAAGGTCGAAGCCTTAAAGGCTTACAACCAAGCCTAAAAAGGCCTTTAAGGCCAACGACTAGGGGGAAAAGGGAGGCCGAGGCCTTTAGGGGCCTACGGCTAGCCTTAAAAGGATGAAAAGGGTTAATGCTTGGAGCTGAGGAGGTTGGATGACTAGGAAAAAGGAAGATGCTAGGCCTAGGAGGCCTGGAAAACTTGAAACCCTCACTCAATATTTGTATTTTGCTTCAGACCTTCATTTTTTGCAAAATTATTCAGTTGCTGGCCATGCAAAAAATATGTAGGGGCTAGATCTTACCCTCAAGGGCCTAGATCTAGCTCTAATCCAACAATTTTCCTCTGATTTCACTTGCACAAATAAATTTACAAAAACCCAAAACCCCAATATATACAAAATTTCAAAATCACAAAACCCCTAAAACCCAAATTGCAAAACAAGGGTTATAAAAATAAAGTTATTTACAAATTTATTATACAAAATATACAAATGTACAATGCTTAGGAGTTTTTTGAAAATGGAGGTGTTTTGTATATCTTGACAATGGCTAGTTGTATTTCCAAAAATAAATGCCAAACCACAGCCTTAGTGAAGTTAGAAAATGATATAAAATATTCAGGATCCAAACATAGTAAGCCTGTGTCCACAATTTGTGAACTTAGAGCCCAAGGGTTGGGGAACTTGAAAACACTATATATTTTCTCAAGAACAAACCATTAGAACGTATAATGAATTAGATCACCTAAGATAAGCCCAAAACTTACCAATAAAATGTTCTTATCATCAACAATGAAATAACGGTTCAAATTTTAAAGTAAAATATAAGAATTCCTGTACCCAACACATACCACAAATCAACGAGACAAAGACACCATGAATTGCACTCGATAGTATTTTATTATGATAATCAAAACGTTCCCAGTGGGATAATAGTTTTACATAAGCTTTTACAAAGTTACATTAGCCAAAGATCAGTTTGCTTGACAGAAAAATGACCCCTAATGATGATGGTGATCATCCCCCATGATTTTCATAATGATGGTGATCAAATTTTTGTTACTTGATTCAGTAAGACCGTTTCCTTGAGCATAATAATTTGAAGAATGAGATAGAATAATGCCATATTTTAAGTAGAAAAAAGGAAACTTGAAAGAACTGAAAGCTTTGACGTTGTTAGTCGTAATTTTGGTTGGAAAACCAAATCAAGTGATAACACGATTCTCAAGAAAGTCCATGACAACCTTCTCAGTGGCATGCTTTGTTGGAATGACCTAAAATCACTTCGTAAAGTAATTTTTTGCAGTCAAAATCCATGAATAAGCATTACTAGAATTTTGGCTAAATTTACCAATGAAATCCAACACCCATTGCTGAAAAGGGGCTTTTGTTACAATTGACTGAAGAGGCAAGGCTGCTAATTTCTTCTTTCTTGTGAAAATTTGGCATTCTTGACAACTTCTGACAAATTTATGCACATTTGAGAAAATGGCAGGCCAATAATATCATGTACGCAGAATCTTGTGGGTTGTGGTATTTGCTGCAAAATGGCCCCAACAAAATCCTGCATGGAACTCAGTGTTAAGCTTCTTAGCTTCATCCTCATCAATGTATCTGAGTATTATCCCATCTGAATTTCTCCATCCAAGGCCATCTTTTAACATGTAATATTTAGATGTCTTTAATCTGAGAGGCCTCCTTTTATGAGCTACCAAGTGACCAGGACAAGTCAGATTTGTCAAATAATAAATAATGTCCTTATACCATTCAATCCTTTCCAACTTCTGAACCCAGGGGGAAATAAAAGGCTCAACAACTTCATTCTGGAAAACTAGCTCTAAAGTTTTCTCATTACTTTTCGTCAACATTTGAGCTAATCCTTGGCCTTTTACAAGCTTAGTTGGTCTAATCTCAAGATCATATTATTGAATTTTGGTGACCCATCTGGCACGAGTTCTTAAGCAATCAATTTGTGTCAATATATCTTTGATAGCTGAGTGTGAAACAAAGGCAATAAATTTTGAATAACCCATGTATGTTCTGAAATGCTTAAGGGACTTGACCAATGCATAACCTTGCTTTTCCATAATGCTATAGAATAAATTTGTATTCTGCAAGGACTTTCTCATGAAAGAAATTGGCTGCTCATAGCCATCTTTGTTCTTTTGCAAAAGGACACTTGCTATAGTGTCTTTGGAAGTAAATGAAAAAATCAGAAAATCCTTTGAATAATTCGGAAAAACCAGGAAAGAAGCTCTAGCTATAACGTCTTTGATATCTTGAAACCCCCTTTTACTCTCGTCTTTCCAAACAAACTTTGCATCTTTCTTTAGAAGACATTGTATAGGCTTGGAAATTTTAGCATAGTTCAGAATGAACCTCCCAAGGAATTTTGTTTTTCCTAGGAACGACTGTAGGGACTTAAGATTATGCAACAATGGAATTTTTTGAATAGCCTCAATCCTTTCAGGGTCAATCTTGATCCCATTCTTGGAAATTATGTGACCCAAAAATTCCCCTTCGGTCACCCTCAAAACAGATTAGGTGGGGTTTAATTGTTGAAATTTTGATGTTCTATGCTATTATAATCACCTAAATCCAAAACTTATTTATGCTGTAAAATAAGTTAAGTAATTGTAGATAGAACATAAACCATATAAACCATATGCATAATGAAAGACAACCAAGAACTCAATTAGACACGAAGAATTTAGGTCAATAACCAGGGCAAAACCCACGAGGGGAAAACTCAACCAGATTCTTCTTCTATTAGAAATCAATTTTTCAATAGAGATACAAAGTACAATTAGAGAATGAAGAATTTCACCCAAATCTAAAGAATATCTTTGATAACAGTATTTGATGCAAACAATGGATCACTTTGGCTCTCCAAGATCTGCTCTTACTCTCGAGGTCTCTCTCTCTCACAATCTCCTTTAAGTCTCTCAAACTCTCTCTCAAGTTTGAGTTCACAATGCACAAGTAAGTGAAGTGAGATGATATGAGACACATATATATAGGAGGGACAATGAATTGTTAACATAATGGAGGAGAAATACACATGCCTTGAGGGGGATTTACATATGCCAAAATACGATCGGAACTTATGCCATAAAGGAGAGGAGTGTAACTTATGCATTAAATAGGTGTAAGATGAATCTTTTTATGATGAGTCATTAAAGTGTGTAAGAGAGTGTAAGAGGTGCATAAGAGCATTAAAGAAAGAGATGAATGAATCCATTAAGAGAGAGAGAGAGTAACATATGCATTAATTGAGAGGAGTTACATATGACATGATTGAGAGACTTGAATTTCTTTTTAATAATAATACACTAATATCATAAGAATAATAATAATAATATTAATGATAATATTGATGATTAAGTTGAAATTGAACTATTAAGATTGGTTGATGATCAAAAGGGATTTTCCATCAACAATACTTGATTACCAATTGATGCAAGGTGATTTAATATTTGAAAGTCATACTTGAGACTTTAGACTTTGTATTTTTAGGCTTTCTATTTTTAGAAATTCTATTTTTTGGACTTTCCATTTTTAGAAATTTATCCTCGAGCTGCCAATTTCCAAATTCTCGACATTTGTCAAAAACCTGCCTAAGATGGTTGATATGAGCCTTGCCATCTTTGGAGAAAACAATGAGGTCATCTTGGTAAATCTTAATGATTTTTCCAATTAATCACTTGAAGGCATAATCCATAGCCCTCTGAAAAGTAGCCCCTGCATTTGTGAACCCAGAAGGCATTTTGAGATAGTTTTATGACGATCTTCTTCCTTAACCCCCAAACTTGATTAGAACCAGAAAATCCGTCTAATAATGACATCATACCAGACTCTGTTATTCTTTGAAACATATTTTCCATGTTAGGCAAAGGATAATTATCTTTTTTACAAGCCAAGTTAAGATTTTAGAAATCGACACATAGCCTGATATTACCATTCTTCTTCCTAACAATTACTAGATTTGAGCACCAAGAGGAATGTTGAGTCTGTCTAATGATATCAATAAGAAGCATTTTCTGCAACTCTTTCTGAACGAGAGGGGCTAGCCTAGGATTGATTTGCCTAAGTTCTTGTTTAAATGGTTTGGCACCTTCATCTTTTAAAGGAATCATATATTCAATAACATCCTCCTTGTAACCTTTGAGCTCATCATAAGAAAATGCAAAGACATCTCGATACTCAATGAGCAAATCAATCAAATTTTCCTTCATCTTTTAAAGGAATCGTATATTCAATAACATCCTCCCTAGAACCTTTGAGCTCATCATAAGAAAATTCCAAGACATCTTGATACTCAATGAGCAAATCAATCAAATTTTCCTTCTCTTTCTCAGAAGTTCCTTTACAGATTTTAACCATTTTTGGGTTTTCGAGAAAACCTATGTTTACTTCATTGAATTCACAGGGATCCATCTTATTTTCATCATCCCTTTTGGTGGCATCATTTCTATCAAAGAGTCGTTCCATGGCCACCATATTTCCTAAAGTAGGATTTACCACATCTTTACTTTTAAAGTCAGACCCTTCTTCCTTGGAACAAGTTTGGAAATTTTAAAACTTGTCCAAGTGATTAAAAAAACGGATAATTTGTTTTTCATCATCAAACACTTGCCAATGTTCTACATTATTAGGGACAGATGATCTAAAAATTACTTCCATTTTGGCCTTATCCTTTATTAAACTATCAGATATTTGGAAAGTAGAAGTGGCTACAACAAGCTCATCAACTTGTCTATTTTCTTCTCTAGGGGCAATTTGTAGACCAAATGCATCAAATAGCTCAATAGTATCCCATACAACGTTTCTGTACTTATTGAGTATATCAATTTTACAGGAGAATATACCTTTGACTTTCTTGATGATAAGATCAAATTATTCTTTCACACTCAATGATTTTATTTTGAGGTTCATGGCTATTTCAAGGCCCAACAATAAAGCTTCATATTCAGCTATATTGTTAGTTGCCTCAAACTCTAATCGGAAAGAAAAATTAAACGCATGCCTTGAAGGCGAGGTTAAAACAATTTCGACCCCTTTGCTTGGCTTTGAGTGAGCACCATCAACACTCATGTGCCAGATTCCCCCCCTTGAATCTTATTTATCTTCTGGCAATTCTATAGGATCAGAAAGGACAACATAATTTCCAATGCTAGATTGCATCACAACAGGTTCTTCTGAAGGGTCCTTGGGAAGAGACATATTTTTTGAAACTTTTGACACCATCACTATATGGAATAGAAGGTGAGAGAGCTTGGTGCTCAACTTTAGCAACCTTTTCTTGAGGAGTTTTGACCTCCTCTGTGATCATAGCTTTCTAAATCGAAATCTTGATCATCTCACTGGTAGGCATGAATATTTTTACATGGTTGATCCATTCCCCTAAATCAAAATTTGAATTAACCGCTGGAATGTCAAGAACCAATTCTTCTATGTCTTGTGCATATCAAGCTAATCAGTGGTTTTAATATGCAAGACAACTCTATGAGAAAGAATCAGAGGTTGAGCCTCCCCTGGGGCTCAACACAACTACAAAGCTCTTCACATTACAGGAGGTGGAGATTGGAATTAAAAATCTGAAAACAGGAAAGGAAAAAGACTTGGTTGAACTTCAAGAAAAGTATCTAAAATGGGGAAGGAACACTCTTGCACCGCACATCATGGAAATATTCAACAACATCATTCAACAAGGATTCCCAAGAGACTGGACAACTAGCCTAGCAATACCCCTTTTAAAAAGTGGAGACATTAATAATCCGTCCAATGATAGAACCATTATGATCAATCCTTTGTTTGCAAAGCTTTTCGGCAGCATGGTAGAAAATAGAACAGTAAGTGGGCAGAAGTAAAAGAAAAGAGGGCAAAAGGAAAAGCGGGTTTTAGGCCGGAGAATTCTACAGTGGATCACGACATCACGTTGAGACACATTATTGAAAAGGTTTGGGGGGATAAAGAAGAAGTATTTTGTTGTTTTGTTGACTTCAAAAAGGCGTTTTACATAGTCCCTAGAGATAAGTTGTGGCGTAGAATGGAAGAACTTGAAATTCCTTTGCATTATAGAGCTGTTGTCCATAAAATTTATGAAGAGGTGAAAGTCAAAATTAGAACCTCACCAGGTATTTCAGAAAGATTTAGAAGTGACATTGGATTACCCTCTATCCCCTACTCTTTTTGGTTTATATATTGATAAACTAGAAGAGTGGCTAAATTTGCAAGGTGGGGATGGTGTTCGGTTGGGGGAGTTTGTGATAAAGCTTATTTTATATGCTGATGATCTTGTACTGATTTATAAATTGGCCCATGGATTGCAGATGCACCTATATGCCCTTGAGCATTTTCGTAGAGTAGTGGGGATGCAAGTCAATATTAGCAAGACCAAGATAATGATTTTCTCTAATAAAAGGAAGTAGAGTTAGGAAGGAAGGTTACCCTCTATCCCGTACTCTTTTTGGTTTATATATTGATAAAATAGAAGAGTGGCTAAATTTTCAAGGTGGGGATGGTGTTCGGTTGGGGGAGTTTGTGATAAAGCTTATTTTATATGTTGATGATCTTGTACTGATTTATAAATTGGCCCATGGATTGCAGATGCACCTATATGCCCTTGAGCATTTTCGTAGAGCAGTGGGGATGCAAGTCAATATTAGCAAGACCAAGATAATGATTTTCTCTAATAAAAGGAAGTAGAGTTAGCATACATTTTTCTTTGAAGGAAACATTCTTGAAGAAGTAAATGAGTACAAATACCTCGGGATCGATTTCAACAACAAATTTAATTGGGAGGACTGCAGAAAGAAGAGAATCTTAGGAGGGTGGAAAGCATTATATGCTCTTCAAAACAGATGTAGAGAGGCAGAGTTATGGGATTGGAAAATGATTAAAGTGCTTTTTGGACTCCTAGTTTGTTCAATGATGCTATATGGGTGTGAATTGTGGGCTAGCAACACCCCTATCTCAAAATGGAAGCAAATTGTGAAAATCCAAAAATGCTTGATCATGAGCAAGTTCAAAATAAAAAGTTCAGTACCTTATGAGATAATTTTAAGTGAAACAGGAGCAACTCCCATCGAAGCAATTGCTATGGTCCAGCTCATAAGATATCTAAAAAGAATTGAGCAAATGGGAGTAGGTAGATGGCCTAATGTAATCTTCAAGGAAGGCATGAGTGAAAGAAAGAAAACATGGATGAGACAAAACTACACATGGATGCAAAAATGGAATATCTACTTCAATGCTTGTCCCACAAATAGCAAGGAGCTAAAGAATTTTTTTATGGAGAAGTTTCATAAACAGGTATGGGGAAAAGAGTTGGGTAGAAAGAAGAAGTACTACATTGAAGAATTCAACCGTACGTATGATCTCCAACAAAAAGAGTAAATTGGAACGAACATTCTATGGATGGCAAAGGTTCTTATTTCTCAATTAAGAACTAACTCGCGTCATCTTCGATGTGAAATAGGGTAGTGGAAAAGGCCTAAAGAATCTTGAGAAGACCAAGTGTGTAAATTTTGCACGTCTAGGGTAGTGGAATCGGAAAAACATTTCATTTTGGAATGTGTTGCGTTCAAAGACATCAGAGAAAGTTATGGGAATATGTTAGCATCGGTTTCTTGGCATTATCTTTTCAGCGATGATATTGTTGGAAGGTTGGGCCAGCTCATAATCAATTTGAATAAGAAAAAAATTGAATTGCAAAAGGCAAAAAACAAGGAACTCATAGTCCCATAGACTATTTTTAGTCTCGTGGATGTTAAAATTTAATTCATTCATATTGATCTTCAAGCCAATCCTCACTCTCATTCTCGACATTGCTCGAGTTAAGAGTTTCAACACTACGACTATTTTCTATAACTTCCATCCTATCCTTTAAAGGCAAATGAAACTCATTTTCGAACATATTGATTTGATTTGCAACAATTGTAAACTTATTACTTAAGATGTTATTTGTGATAACACAATATTCTTCATCGTGGAAACTCAGACAAAGTCCGCAAAAGGAGTGGATCACTATATTTGCAGATTTCAAGAGATTTGGAGGTCTTTGCTCAACACGAGGATTTATTTTTGGCCATGACTTGTTGTTGCCTCTGCTATTATTTTTATTTATAGGCTGCATATTTTGCATCTAAATCATCATAGACTGAATGTCACTTATTTGTCTAGCATGCTCAATATTGATTTCCTTAATTATTCAAGTTAATTCTTTAACTGAGTCATGCTCTTCTTCCTTAATTTCTTTCCCTTTAGACTTGACTAGGCCTCTTAAAAAACTTGGGATCTTTGACTTATCAGAAATTGTCTTATCCTTTTCTAATTCTTAAGTTGTACTCTGGGCAGTGGCTAAAGTAGTAGGCTTGGCATGTTTAATCTCATATTGAGTGTCAACATTGAAGGCTTCGAGATACTGTTCTAACACTGTCTTGTTAGGAGATTTGTAGTCTTGAGTCATATCTTTTAGAAGACAATTAAATCTTTGATTGTATTCATCAACTGTTTTAGTTTCCCTCTTCTTAATAGTATTAAGCTCTTTGAACAAATATTTTCCTTATCCTTTATCCCCAAACTTATCTTTGAATGCATCAATGAGGGCTTTTAAAGAGTCAAAGACATTATCTTCTTTGTCATGAAACTACTCAAGTGCATTATCTTATAATTAAAGAAAAAGCAATCTCATTCTGACATCCTCATGGTTGTAAGTAGCGACATGAACATATATTTGAAAAAAAGTGTTAAAATTATTTATATGAGCTTCAACATTGATGGCATTTTTCCTTGAAATATCAGAAGCCTGTTCATAGTAGATTCATCTAGTGGATCATGCATATATCCTTGGCTGTTGGTGAAGTTGTAAGGCCTGTAATAATCAACCATGAAGTCTTGATATATAGGATTAACGAAAAGAAAATGGATATTAGGAGGGCTTCTTGTTCGAGAAATATTAAATTCTCTCTAGAATGTAATTTGTTTAACTGAGCTCTTAGAACCTTTTCAGGTTCAGGATTGGGGTTAACGAAGCTACTATGATTCCTTCTAAAGTAAGACCTAGTGAATGGTTGAATAAGTGGAGTCGCCACCCAAACAGGAAACCAACTGAAATGTCCAGGTGCTAAAGGTGTGGATAGAAAATATGAAAGGATTAGCGATAGGAAAAAAGGTAAGGTGATGAAGAGATGAAAAATGATGAAATAAAGGTGCCGAAAAATGTGCCGATTGACGAACTAATGAAGAATAATTAGAAGATTAGGAAGAATGTCGTTGAAGCGCCGAAAAAAATTAAAATGGATCCCTAGTAATGACACCAAAAAATGTTGTGGTGTTGCCAGCTAAAATGAAAAGATGGAAAAATGAAGGATTGAAAATTGTCGCGAGGACCAAGGACAAAAAAAATCTATCCCTGACAACGACGCCATAAAATGTTGTCGCTTATATTGTACAAACACTGCGACATTGACTCAAGTCGAGGGCTGTCACTCTGATCCCCAACCTCTCCGTTCTAGCTGCCTCCCAACAACAAGCTATGGGGGGTAGTCCCTATGGAAATGTGAAGATGAAGGACAAGTTGATAACCAATGAGTTCAAGAGACACGATTGAGTGGCCTAGCTACTTGGTTAAGTTTAGCAAGACTTAAATATTGGATTAGATTTAAATGTGAGACTAGTGCTTGGAGTCAAATTCTTGCTTATTACCAATTAAATGCAAAGTATTTAGATGGAAAATCATTGCTTAAATGCTTGACTAACCTAAATGAAATGCAAATCCTACCAACTAGGTGAAAATGAAAAATCTTGGTTAATTTTAAGTTAGATGCCTATTTTAGAGTGAACTTCCTCTTAACTATTTTGAAATTAGTCTCTTGAGTAGGTTGTGAGATGGAAGCTGACGAGAAGCAAGCAAAGGCTTGATTAAAAATACCTCCCCCTATGTTCCAACCACTCGATGCCTTTGGGGCTGCAGAGACTATAGTTAATATGACTATAAGGTCATTGTGTTAACCACTAAAGAGGTTCTAAATTCCTCAAGCTAAATTGAGAAAGGGTGGACCTAATGTCTATCAACCAAGCTTATGCTTGGAGGTAATATATTAGTGCAACTCGACATAGAATTAAATGCAAGGATTATGAGTGTTTCTTGGGTTAAGATTATTTAAGGCTTTAAGTACTTTAGTTGTGATTAGATTTTATGACAAGAGTACTTAACAATAAATGGAAATATGATCTTAACAACAAGAATTCCAAATTATCAAGTGCGAATGCGATACAAAAGATACCCACAAGATACAAAATTCCAACAACCACGGGATGTGCTAAAATCCTGTAATAACTTAAACAACACTTAATGAAGGCATCAATGATTAATATTACAAGATTATCAATGCTTCTACTTCAAGACAATGCCACAATGATTATTACTTGAAATAATTAGAGATCTCCAAAGATAATTCCAACAAGATAAATGCCAATCTCCAATTAACAAGAGTTATTCAATTAGATTAGAAGTCCTTAAGAAAATATCATTTAGATGTCAGAACAACCAAATAGATTCTCAAATGCTCTAGATCAAAAATTTTCCAATGATGCATGATTAGAAAAAATCACTCAAATGCCAATTAGATAAGAGACAACTTAATCTTTTCAACAAGACACCACTTGAGATTTTAAAGTGCTTTTAGTGTGTGAGCTTATGTGCCAAGTGAATGATATTTAGAGACTTATAAAAGACAATACGATGTTAGATCCCAATATTCAACAATCCTTCTTCACAATCATTTAAAACAATGAGAGCACTTGTATAACTTTCTTTCCAATTAATGAGCAATTATTAGCCTTTAGGGAATGAAAACAGTGAGCTACTAGTATGTCAAAATAAGCCAAAATTCTTCTAGATGCCAAACCAAACTTTCCATATGGAATTATGAACTAACAAGCCTTCGTATGATGTAGCTTCAGAATTATATCAGATCTGATCACACTTTTATGCGAAGTTATCAATCATGAAAACTTGAAGATCTTTGCCAAAAGATTAATTCCCAAGTTGCTTAGATGAGTGACAATGTGTTAAATATCTTACCAATCAATTTTATACCTCTTAAAATTGTTTACCAATGATGTATAAAATTTTATTACTCTCATTACTGTCAATAAAACATGAAATAAGCCTAATGATGAATGCCCAACTTAAACAATTAACTCCTTAGCATGCTAGACAATGTATGAACTTATTTTAGGCCAATTAAAATGTAGAAATTTTGACCCCACTCTGGTTTTCAGTTTCACCTGATCACTCCCATATAGTTAAATGCCCATTCCCATAATCATACATTCAAAATTCTGGAAATGAAATAAATTTCTGAAAACACAAATTTGGGAATTTCATGCGTGCTGGAAATGAAAAAATAAAAACACAGAAAATTATAACCATGCATAGAAAAATAACACTGTAATTTTTGGGCAATGTGACCTTGGAAAAACCCCCTACAACTCTTCGGGAAAACTAGTTTGAGAGCTCTTCTTTATTTATGAAAAATGCTTTTACAGTGAAACAAAAATACACAAAAAAATTCCATCGACCACAAAATAGACTTCTCTCGTTTTCCGTGCTTGACTCCACCTCAAAAAATGTGCCAAATAGAAAAACTGTCAAAACTGAAAAATTATAGCAAGAGATACCGGCATTAAATGCTGTACGGTCTCCTCAATTTTCGTGCCCAGAAATTCTATATTGCCGTATGGACTATACTGAAAGTAAATTTGTCTTTTCAGCCTTGAAATCCGTGACCAATCAACCTCGAAATGCATGTTACCCACTGTTATTTCTTCCCTCAAAATCTGTGTTGTATGGACCTCAATTTTCGTGCCCACTGCTGCTGTAATAAATGTTTCCTTGTCTCTCCTCAATTTTCATGCCAAGGTGCCTCGAAAATCGTGCCTCTAAACTGCTGTACGGACTGCTGAAATAAATGCCTTGGGATTCATGCCAAGGTTTTTCTCTCCTTCTTCTCCATGCTCATAAATTCTCCTTACTCTCTCTTGCTCCTCTTAATCTGCTCATGAAGGAATGAATGACCTTTTCTCTTCTTTTCTCCTTTAACCTAATCCTAAGTGACTTTTGGGGAATCCCTAAATCCAATGGTTGAGATAGCTTTAGATCAAGGGCTGAGAATAAGTGTGCATTTAATTCTCACTTTCTAATTTTTAATTCACCCCCCTTAAATAAATACCCACTTAGCCTTTTATTTCCATAGTCACTTTTTCACTTTCTAATTTTTATTGACTTTAATAAAGTCACTTTAAAATTAGATTATAACTTTACCACTTATAAAGTCACTTTAAAATTAGATTTGACTTTACCACTTATAAAGTCACTTTAGGATAAATGTACAAAATACATTTGGACACTTTTCCCTAGGCCAAAGATCAAGCCTTAGGGAAGTACTTATCCTCTGGTACCCAAATTTTAACACTCCCTCTTACCGAGGAAATTGTTCCTCACTACTCCCATCTTGTCTCTGAAGTAGACATGCTTGCCTTGTGGTAAGGCTTTGGTCAAAATGTCCGCTACCTGCTCATCTGTGGGAATATACTCAAGCTTCACAACTCCCTTTTGAACATAGTCTCTAATGAACTGATATTTGATCTCGATATGCTTTGACCTGTTATGAAATACTGGATTCTTTGTGAGTTTAGTGCAAATCTGATTATCACAGTAAATTACTGATGGTCTCAATGCCTCACCAAATAATCCAAACAATATCTTGCGAAGCCATATGGCCTCACAACTAGCCAAATTGGCTGCCATGTACCCTGCTTTTGTTGAACTCAATGCAACTAGTTGTTGCTTCTAGCTGAACCATGACACAACTGCTGAACCCAACCTAAAACAACACCTTGAAGTGCTCTTCCTATCAGAAGCACAACTTTCCCAATTTGAATCAGTGTACCCTGCTAGTCTCACTCCATCTCCCTCTCTATAATCCAGAGCATAATCCACTGTCCCCTGCAAGTAACAAAGAATGTGTTTTGCAGCAATCCAGTGCACTCTCCTGGGCTCACACATGAACCGACTCATTGTGTTAACTGCAAAACATATATCTGGTCGAGTGTTGACCAAATACATCAAGGAACCAATTAGCTGTCTATACAAAGTAGAATCCATCAACTCGGAACCTGAAGTGTGAAGCTTCTTCTAGTTAGTGATCATAGGTGTAAACATGGGTTTGCAATCCCTCCATGTGAAATCTGCTAAGAATGTCCACAATCTACTTCCCTTTTATAAGGAAGAAATGTGCCTCCTCTTGCCACATCTCCAATCCCAAAAAGTAATGCATCAAGCCAATGTCCTTCATCTCGAACTCTGAAGCAAGATATCTCTTGTAGCCCTCTATGAGTCTCTCTACACCTGTAATGACCAAGTCATCCACATACAACACTAGAATGAGAGGCTCCTCACCTACCACAATGAAGTATAGGTTCAGATTTGCATCACTCTTTGTCAAACCCAACTCCTGCAAGTACGTATCAATTTTTGAGTACCAAGCTCTAGGAGCTTGCTTTAGGCCATAGAGTGCCTTCTTCAATCTGCTTACATGAGACTCCTTCCCATGCACCTCAAAGCCCTACGGCTGCTCAATATAAACCTCCTGTATGAATCCATTGAGAAATGTGGTCTTCACATCCATCTGGTGGATCTTCCAACCCATCTCTGCTAGTATCGATATAATGGAGCGAATGGAAGTATATCGAGCCACGAGAGCGAAGGTCTCCTCATAGTCAACTCCCTCTACCTGTGAAAACCCTCTCGCCACAAACCGAGCCTTGAACTTCTCAATTTTTCCATCTGCAACATGCTTTATCTTGTAAAGCCATCTAGAAGTAACCACTGATTTACCTTCAGGCCTTAGCACCACCTCCCAAACATCGTTCTTCATGATAGAAGAATACTCCTCCTACATGGCCTCTCTCCAGACCTACTGGCTAGTTGCCTCCTCATAACCAGAAGGCTCAGAGTCAATGATGCTAGCAACCAATGCCATATAACTACATAACCGCTTAGGTGGTTTGCTCTCTCTAACCTGTCTCTTTGGCCCAGCAATAGATGTGGCCTCACACAAGGTGTCTTGAAGCCACTCGGGCTTCCTCTTTCTTGAGCAAAATTCTCCCATTGGAGTGAAAGAATCCTCATCATCATCAGAAGCCTGAACTCTTGAAGGCTTGCCAACTGACCTCATGCCTGAACCTGTGCCTGTAGATGCTGAAGTACTGTGTGAACTGTCCATCAGTGGACTTGTTAGGTCTCTGTAACAAGCAATATTGGCAAAGTACGATCACAGAGTTAACATCATTTCAACCAACTTTGGGATTCTAGGATCTAGCCCTCCTGAATCCGGAGAGGGATCTCTCCAATATGTACAAAGATGGATATTTTATTTGAAGTTCGGGGTGATGATATTAGGCTAGTTATGAAGGCCAAGGGTTTTGTTTGGTTTTCTCGGATTGAATTTAGACATAATTCTTATCGAGGCGGAAAGATCTGTCTCGGCTCTGGGTTCAAGGTGAGAAGTTGCGAGCAAAACGGAGTAAACTTTTGAAAATAAAGACGAGATGATGGCAAGTTTCAAATCCATTGAAACTTTGTAGATGTAAGAGAATTTTAACATTCGAGGTTCAAGAGTAATCTATAGGGCAAGTCATCTATGCCTAAGGATCTCTTTAAGGCTTGATTTGTAAGATGGGGTGAACCACAATAAGAAAGGGAAATGACGAGATGTGAAGACAGAGCAGCCCAGGATCTGGTAAGTACTTTGAAACTAGCCAGCCTTTGACCAGGCACTTAAGAAAAACATACAAGCAAACTAGGATCTGGTAAGTACTTTGAAACTATCCAGCCTTTGATACACTTCTAATAGAACATAGATTAAAAACGAAGGGAAACTTGAAGGCAACCTTTGGAGCGGAAACTAGTGGGCTGGGACTCACCCTGATCCTCTCCTAGTTCTTCTTTACTTAGTTACTTCCAAGACAATCACAAAGACAACACGAATACAGCTAAGAATAAGTGAAATAACGAAACCCCTAGCGTGACTTTGACGCACATCTAAAGGAAACAATCAAATAGTTGAGCAAACAAGAAAGGGACTCGGGGCTAACCTTTGATTTCCTCAATTCATTCCTTACACAACATATAAGAAAAGTAACATTTAAAAATAACATTCAGCAGTGACGAAAAGATGAGGGAACGCCAGCAT
Source organism: Pinus albicaulis (assembly GCA_034641835.2). NCBI lineage: Eukaryota > Viridiplantae > Streptophyta > Pinopsida > Pinales > Pinaceae > Pinus > Pinus albicaulis. Next base: position 441,005,010 of record CM076578.1, read on the forward strand.
CTCTGTACTTAGACTGAATTAAATCATTCTCAAATAACACAGCAGAAATAAAACATTTAAATAAAGATTTCTCAGCCAGAAAGGTTATTGATATACAGTAGGCCCTAACACTGTTTAAACTGTTCTTTACAGTGGAAAATGAAACAAATTGAAAACCGAAATAAAATGACAAGTTACAGTAAGAATAACATCACCATCAGCATAGACCAGGATCCCATAAATCAGCTTGTATTGATTGCTTCAAACCGGTTACAATCTTCAAATCCAATGTTTTAATCCATCTCTCTTCACAACCTAACCTATCTATTACAAGCAGAGCTCCAAGAGCCTATGAAACCACTATTTACAGTCAAGAGTTTTCCACTCAGAAAAAGCTACAACACTTCAGCAATTACATTGACAACCAACTAATCCAACCCTTCACTCATCTTCTTCTGGAGTATTTATAGAAGGATGAGGAGGTGAGATCTGATAAAAAGATCTCAAATACAATTAATGCAGAATTAATGTCTTCCTGGCCCTTGGAGGCTCGATGAAGAAATTATACAGGTGTTCCATTGCATTAATGTGTTTATACTTAAGAAGTAAGCTCGGAGGGAGCTCTTGTTGACCTTTGAGGCTCTGCGTACTATTAGGGTTACTCTGCAAACATTCTTGGCATAAAATCTGGTGCAGAAATAACTTCCTTGGCTGTTTCAAGGCATAATATCTGATCCTGTTCAATAAATTCGGCCTCTGACTGAGCATTTTGAGGCAATAGGTGGCACTGCGGTGGTTGAGGAATCAATTCGCCTGAAAGTATGGCGGTGGAGGCAATACATCTGATGAACACTTTTAGGTTTTGCTTTAATCTGTGTTCTAAGCCGGGGATTAGGCTTTTGATAACCGTCTTAGCCGTAATCCCCGCCAATCTATCCATAAAACTGCTGCTCTAGTTCACTGTGGTCTTCAACGTCCGATACCCTTTCTCTGCTTTGATTTCGACGGCATTCTTCAAGCTTTACAGGGATGCACGCTAACCAAGGCTCATGAAACCTTGTTGATATCGTTGTTCTTCACCCTGTGGTCGATTCTGTGGATTAATCGGAAGGATGGGAGTCGTCACCCTCATCTTTCAGATTTTCATAAAATACGAAGAAAAAACCTTAAAACCTGCAGAATACAGGAAAAATGAGAAAATCCTGCGTTATATGGACAAAACTGCATCGGAGGGCGTGCGGTAAAATAGAGCAATCGGAGCCGTTGATCGTATTGCGATCAACGGTCGGGAGCATTCTGAAAAGTCAACGGGGAACAAGGGGGGCTGTACAAATGGAATCGTGAGAATGAATGCAAGCCGTTGATCTACAGAGATCGACGGCGGAGATCGAAACTTGGCCGCGCGGTGAATAGATTAACGGGTGCGCAGGTTGGATGGAGGACGGCTGTTGGATGTGGGGGTCTCAATCGGACGGTGGCTACCAATTCCGCTGGGTGGCTTTGGTACAAGGATTAACGCGTGGGCGATGGGATTTGCACGGCGGTTTTGGAACGAGGCGGAGGACACGTGTCGGCCAGTGTGTGGAATCGCTGGCCGACGGGATAAAACCGCCACTCGAAGAAAGGTGGTGCGGGATACAGACCATGGTTTTGGAAACGAGCGTGGGGGAAGGGGGGTCCACCAAGTGTGGGGTACTCCGCTCCGTCGGATCTGGGGAGCAGATCGACGGCTGGGAAGACTCGGGGTAATAAAATACGTGGTTTCATATTTCACACCAAAACCTTATAAAAGATGGGTTTGTTAATGTTTCAAAGGAAAAGGGCAGAGTGGGACCACGCCTCGGTTTAGCGCCTCAGGACTTGAGCGGCCGGTCGTGGCGCTCGGGCAGGTGGAGGAAGAAATGGCAGGGGCTTAGCCCGAGGGGCTGAGAACCAGCACACAGAAAATAGGCGTATTTTACATGATTTTCAATGATTTTTGAAAAAGGAAAAAGGTTCCGATAGGTTAAAAAGTGGGTTTTTAACCTTAGGAAATGAGATTAATGAGGGGATTAGGAATACCATATGGTTTAGTGGGGTTTTTATGAATGAAAGGAAACTGAAGAATGAAGGTAAGATGGAAGCAAGGGAGGGGAAAAGGGGGAGGATGCAACAAATTTGATTTGGATCTTCGAGGAATATCAGAGGCTGGGAGAAGGCACAGCATGAAGATCTAACAGCATTCATTATTTTACCAAAAAGACTTCAAGCACCAAAAACTTCAGGACTGAATTTGTTTCTTGAAGGCTGCAAAGAACATTTAGCCACCAGCTGATATAATGGAAAAATATAGGTGGCTAACAGTGGCTCCACTTGGGGATGGTGCCTTTTTGAAGGCATCAAGAATTCAGACTTGATTTTTCTGGGATGCTGACTGGCGCCTGACCCATTGCTTGCTCTTGCTTTTCCTTTGAAAAAATAATATCAGTTATGAAAGAAAGATGAATTTCATCAATACAACTTCTACCTACCCCAATCCTACTGATCTAACATTTTTTCTTCATCAGAGTGCACTTGGATTGGCAAACTCTATTCACAACATTTTATTCTTTTGAAAACAGGAAATATAATCTATTTCTACTCCTTATTTCTCCCTGAACTCAGATTAAACAGTTGAGCTCAGATATTTCTCTACCTAATCTACTGTCTGTTGGGATTAAACAGTCCAACAAACTTTCATTCTCTAAATTCTAAGACAGAAATTTAAAAATAGTCAAGTCAAGATTGAGCTATTTGACTTGCCGTGATCTATGGCATAAGAACAAGTTGCACATAGATTATTATTTGTAGAAAACTAAAAATCAAGACAGAAGGCTTAAGATCTGAAAGTTTCTTATCATGGCCTTTTCTTATTTTCATAGCCCTGTTTTTGCTTTTTCTTTGAGCTATCTTTGCCTTTCGTCTGGTTCAAGTTTTGAGCAAATTAGAACCAGGTCTTCTCTTTTACGACTCATAAAAATAGAATAGTTTGAGTCATCCTTCTGTTGGGAAATTTGGTTTAGATTTTGAGTTTGTTTGAACCTTCATTTCTATCCTAATCTATCTACTGATAAGCCAAGATTAAACAGTTTGGAAAATCGAATTCACTACCCTATCAGCAGAAGATTGAAAGCTAATTAGTCAAGATTAGGCTGTTTGACTAACTAGAAGTGCGTTTTGCAGGAGTGGCATTTAAGCTTGCACACTTTCAGATTTATTTCTCTTTTTGGTATGGGGTTGTGCCTTTCTTGTTTTCATTTCTGCCCTCTTTTCTTTCTTTCTTTGTTTTTGTATTTTCTGATTTTTCATAACTTTGAATGTAATGATGGATGAAACATTTACAATTAAAAAGGGAAAAAAGGCTTCAAAACACAGAATGGTTTAAGAAAGATAATGCTTAAGCATCCTGCCATTGACAGGACCCCCAAACAATTCTGTTCCATTCAGCTCTTGTAAGAAGAATGCATTGTTTCCGGCAACTGAATGAATAGAGTAAGGGCCAAGCCATAGATTGTCAAATTTACCATGCTTTCCCTTATCTTCCCTTTTTGAGTCCCATTTTAAAACTTTTTCCCCAATCTTGAAATTGCTGGCCTTTGTTCTTCTGTCAAATATCTTCTTGATATTGTCTTGCTTCTGCAATGCTTTGTTGTACACTTCCTCCCTGTTTTGCTGAAGATGAATGGTCTGATTTATTCTTCTGATTATGTCATCCTCTTCAGTCTGCAACTCCTGAACTAAATTCATAACTGGTACACCAAGGCTGTTAGGAAAAATTGCATCTGTACCATACACAAGATGGAAGGGTGACATACCAATGGATTTCTTCAATGTTAATATGTCGGCCCAAAGTGCATGGATCAGCTTTGTGTGCCAAGACTTCTTGTTGTCCTCCAACAGTTTCTTTATTATGTTCACTAAGCTTTTGTTGGAAGACTCTGCAAGTCCATTACCTTGAGGGTAATAGGCTGTGGAGTGTCCCAATGTTATCTGGTATTTATGACAGAATTCCACCATTTTCTTTGATCCAAATGCTGCTGCCTTATCAGTGATGATCTTGGTAGGACAGCCAAATCTGGAAAGGATATTGGTTTCTATGAACTTTATAATAACTGAATCATTGGCCTGCCTACAAGGAATGGCTTCTATCCACTTAGTGAAGTAATCTGTGGCAGTAAGAATCCACCTGTGCTGGGCAGAGGATGGTGGATGGATTTCTCCTATGAAGTCAAGTCCCCACTGTTGAAAAGGAGCTTCAATAGTAATTGGATGCAGAGGAAGGGGTAATAATTTTCTCTTGCCCTCAAACAATTGACATTTATGGCAAGTAGTTGTCATTTTGTGTACATCAGGAAAAAGAGTGGGCCAATAAAAACTAGCCCTCAAAATTTTGTTGGCTGTTGACTTCCAGTACAGATGGCCTCTGCACTCTCCTTCATGGAATTCATGTTTAATATTTTCTGCATCAAACTCAGGAAAACATTTAAGCAATACTCCACTTGCATTTTTCCAATAAAGACATTTATCAAAAATGTAATAGTTTACAACTTTTAACTTTAGGAATCTTGCCTTAGTTTTGGATAAACCAGGAGGTGTATTCAGATTAAGAAAAACATAAACAATATCAGTATACCAAGGGGAATTCACAAAATAATCTTCAACAATGGGAGTTGAGAATTCTTCTTGGTTATCCAAAGCATCGATCATATTAATATCAAGAAGTTCACAATTTGATTCAGCCATTAATTTAGCTAGACCTTGACCTTTGATGAGCTTAGTGGGTTTTATCTCCAAATCATATTCCAGAATAACATCAATCCACTTACCTCTTTTACCATCTGGATCCTGGGTTAGAATGTCTTTAACAACTGAATTTGGGACAAAGGCAATGATGTGAGAGTGAAGGATGTAAACTCTGAAGTCTTTCAAGGCCTTTACCAAAGCAAAATCTTGTTTTTCCATAATGTTATACTTCAAAGGGGCATCCCTCAATGCCTTGCTAAAGAATGCAATAGGCTGCTCTTGTCCTTGTGGGTTTTTCTGTAGAAGGACATCAGCTATGGTATGATCTGATGCAAATGAGAAGATATAAAAATCCTTTGAAAAATCAGGACTTATGAGAACTGGTGTCTTGGTTAACGCTTGTTTCACCAGTTCAAAGGATGTCTTTGCTTCCATGGTCCATTTTACCCCTTGCTCCTTTTTCAACATGTTTGTGATATTCCGAAGGAGCTCAGCCAAGTTGGGGATGAACCTTCTCAAAAAGTTTATCTTCCCAATGAAAGACTGCAACTCTTTGATGTTTCGAGGATGAGAGATTTGCAATATGGCCTCAACCCTCATGGGATCAATCTTTATGCCCTCTTCTGAAATGATGTGCCCAAGAAGTTTACCTTCTTGGAGACCAAATAAAGTCTTCTTAGGGTTCAAATATATCCCAAACTTTCTGCACTTCTCGAAAACCTTCCTCAAATGTTCTAAGTGTTCTTCATCTGTTTTTGAAAACACAGTCACATCATCAAGATAGACAATGATGAAGAAGCCCAATTCTTCCGAGAATGCTATGTCCATGGCTCTCTGAAAGGTTGCTCCAGCATTCATTAGACCAAAAGGCATTTTCACATACATGAAAGTGCCCCATGGTGTAGTGAAAGTTGTCTTTAATTGATCATCAGGGTGGACTAAGACTTGATTATACCCTGAATAGCCATCCAGCAAAGAAATTCTTTTAGACCCCACCACCCTTTGCAAAATATGATCCATCTTGGGTAAAGGGTAGTTGTCCTTTAATGAAGCTTTGTTTAAATTTCTGAAGTCTATACAAAGCCTGATTTCTCCATTCTTCTTCCTAACAGACACCAGATTAGATACCCACTCAGAATATCTAATAGGGACAATAATACTAGCATTGTGCATCTTCATGATTTCCTTTTTAACCAATGGCAGCTGTACAGGGTTTATTCTGCGCAGTTTCTGTTTGAATGGTTTTTGGTTTTCTTTAAGAGGGATTTTGTGCTGTATTATTTCAGTGTCATAGGATTTAAGATCTTCGTAACTCCACGCAAAAACATCAGAAAATTCTTTGAACAGCTCTAAGTATTTGAGTTTAATGGGAGCTGGCAAAGTTTTGGACAGCCTGATCATTTTCGGTTTTTCCTCACTGCCTATATTACACTCCTCTACTTCAGTTTCTACAGGTTCCAGTTTAGGTCTTTTGGCCACATCATCAAAATCAAACAGTTCTTCTAGAGGGGCCAGACCTTTGGGCAAACTATCATCTTTAGAATGTAGAGTTTCCAATTCCTCTGTTTCAGATTTTGCACTTAATTCTGCTTGGTTTCTAAGTTTGATAGTCTGAAGGTTTATATCTACCAGCTGTAGAGACGGTTCTTCTTCACCAAGAAAATTTTCTTCGCTGCAGTCTGTATCATAATCTGAATCCGAACTGTGGGGTTCAAACTCATTTCTGAATTGCATGAAGTCTTCTATTTGTTTATCTCCATCAAACACCTGCCAATATTTCTTGTTATCCGGGATGGCTGGTCTGAATTTTATCTGAGAGGTGTCATCATACAGTATTGGGCAGGTTCTAGCAGCGAAGGCTAAATTGTGGGCTGGAATGTTTCTTTTTCTTGGGACAAAAGCCAATGTGGACTCCTCAAATGATTTCAAAAGATCCATGACATCATTTCTGTAGGCCCTAAGTCTGGGGTGATTAGCATTATACTCCCCATTAACTTGCCTAATGATTAGTTCAGAATCCCCATATACATTGATCCTCTTGGCACCCAACTTTTTCAAGAGATGCAAGCCTAAAAGAAGGGATTCATATTCTGCTATGTTGTTAGAACACTGAAAATTTAATTTACATGAAATACACTCTGTATGACTGTTTTCAGTGTTAGAATCCCGACACCTGCACCAGCATTTGTTTTGGTGCATGACCCATCAAAATACATAGTCCAGAGAGGCAGTTTTTCAGTTTGGTGAATGGACTTTGTATCATTTGATTCCTCAAGTTTTTCATCGGGTTGAGGACTGTATTTCTGACTGTAAAGTTTTAAGTTCAAAGGATTGATAACTTGCAGTTCAAGATCTGTGTTTAGTTTTCTAGGATCTTCAGACACAATAGACTGTTTCGGCAATTCAGCGTTGTTTTCCTCCTCTTCCATCTCAGCCATTGATTCTGTTGAAATGATTTTCTCTGTAAGTGCTTCATCATTAAACATGATAAAAGAATCAAGGCTCGTGTTTATAGCATAGAGAGGGGAGTTTTGAGGCCGATCTTGACTTGTTACTGTGTACTGCATATGGGATTCCCTATAAAGTTTTCTAGTCTGATTAAAAACGGGGATAGTTGCATAGGTCATATCCATTTGCATGGTTCCCTGTAACTTAGCCCCCCAAGATCGTGATAAAAGCATTCCATACTTTGGGGGGACATCAGCCACAACCACATCCATGACTAAACATTTGGCTGGAATCTGGGCTAAGTTAACACAAAGATCTTTTATCAATCCTAGACATTTAACTCTGCTTGAGTCAAAGGAGTACAAATATTTGTAAGGTCTGGTAATTTCAAGACCCAGGCTTTCCATTACAGCTTTTGGCATTAAATTATGGGAAGCGCCTGAGTCATGCATAGCGTTGTTCAGAATTTTATCATGAATGTTTAAGCTTACATAAAAGGGAGGGACAGGACCCTCTTGGAACTTTCCTTCAATCTTTGGACCAAAAATAAGCTCTGGTTGGTCATCATTTAGATTGAGTGTGTCTTCATTGTCTTCTAAGTTCAAAGCCTTCAAAATTTTGGACCTATATACATGTTGGGCAGCTAACTCAGTCAAAGGAACAGAGATTTTGATCTTCGAGATTTCCTATTCCAGGTTGAAAAGGTTTTGATTCTTTAAAGCGTTGGCTTCAGCCTTGTTTACTGCCACTTTATCAGCAATAAAAGCTTGCTGATTTGGTTTATCTACAGTTGAAACAGTTGTTTTTCCAGGAGTACCAACCGAGGTGCTAGTACTACTAATGTTTGCACTCTGTTTTTCAATATTTTGAGTGTCTTTCTCCTTATCATTACCAGAATTAGCAGCCATTGTTTCGTCCTTTTGTTTGCTTGTTTTAGACTTGGTTGCAGTGCTGTTTTGAGAAGGTTTGTCAGAGGTTTTATTGTTGGGGGTTTGTTGATTAGATCTACTTCTGAGTTCATATTCCCTTGAAGGCTCTATGACAGTGTTTTCCATGTTTTGATAGTAATTCTCATTATCATCTCTTCTGTCATCGTAAGGTGTATAAAGACCTTGTTTTTTATCGTAATGAACCTCAAAGTCATTGTCATCTATCCCAAATAAGTTTATATCATCTTCCTCTGTTATTTGATCTATTTTCTCTACCTCACTTAAAAAATTTTGATGAAAGGGAGGAATGACCTGCTGATCATCTTCCCTGGGTCTGTTTGAAGGTTGATTTCTTCTAATATTCTGATTCTGGTTTTGGTTTCTGTTTTGAGGAGCGTTTTGATTTACACTTGCTTGCGCTCTCTCTAGAATGCTCATTTTCTTCATCATTTCTTCCATCATTCTTTCCATCTCCGAGCTTGAAGTGGAAGGGGTGGATTCTTCTCTAAAATATACTCTCTTTTCAGCTTTCATCCTTGCTCTCTTCTCCATGAGGTTAACTTCCACAGAAAGAGCACCTCTTTGCATATCTTCAAGGGTTGCAAAGACTCTTTCTCTGAGTGAATATGTCATGTCCGGATCAAACCCTTCAGAAAATTTGTTTAAAGCTGAGCCCTGAGGAGGTTTTAGTTCAGGGGAAAGTGCATTATACACACTGTTAAATCTGGTACAATAAGCTTGTACACTTTCCCCAGGGTTCCTATGGAGATTGTTGTAATCAGCAAGGAATTGGAGAGGATTCTTTCTCACTTCCCACTTGTTTAAGAATGTTTGATGGAAGGCTTGGAGGTCGTTAATACTATGGGGGGTTAAACCTTTAAACCATTTTCTCACTTCTCCCCCCAAACTTTGAGAAAAAAGTCTGATTTTGACAGACTCATTATCAATTTCGTTTCTGTCAAAGTAGTCATTCATCTTGTCCACATGTTGAGATGCTGTTATAGTATTGCTAGCATCATACAATGGAATTTTGGACTAGTAGTCCTGTGGAAGATTGACTAGTGGTACAGGAAGGACTAAGGGAGCATACCATGCTGCCATGATATGTGATGGGGGCGGATTTAAAAGAGGAGGTGTGGGTTGAAATGGAGTGGTTTGAACAGTGGATGAAGGAAGAACAGAAGTGGATGGAACAGCAGTAGATCCCTGAGCTGATCTTGGATGAGAGACACCTAGATTATGTAGGAAATGTAAATCAGGAGGTGTTGATTCTCTATCCCCAAGGGGTTCACTTGTTCTGGGAGATGAAAGTGAATGCTCAGGATCTAGCTGATCAAAATCACCATATGACCTAGTCCTGAATGGGTTTAATAAATCAGTTTGTGATTCTTGCAGAGCTGAAAGATTGTCGGGGACTGAATTAGCTCTTAGGGGTGGTCTGAAAACAGTTGAAAATTGTATCTTAGGAGACTTCCTAAGGATTATTTCTGGGTTATCAACTATCTCAGGAGGATCGGGGTCAGGATGGGCTCTAGTGTGAATCTTTTTAGGAGCCACAATGTTTGTATGTTTAAGCTCGACTCAACAGGAAAAGTTCAACCAGATATGACAATCTTTGGGAGGTTAACTAATCTGTTTTCTTAGTTCTGGTCCTACAGCCTTTTAACTAGATTTGACAGATGTTGTAATAATGAGGGTTCTTCCCAGCGGAGTCTTAAGGTCTGTTCAGGATTGTGGAGTCGCCAGGTGGAAAGTCTAAAATGTTTTCAAAGGGGTACACTGTCCACCGCAGTGTTTCTGAAACATTCCTTTTCAAGAATATCTCAAAACACAACAAACTCTAACCAGAGATTGAATGGGAGGGCATTTACCAGATATGTCACCTCTAAAAGAGGATGAGATCAGGAGGCTACCTGGCCCTTTCCAGACTCTGTCTAAGAGTATAGGGTAAAACACATCAAAGATATGAACAGGTTATCAAAAACTATTGTTTTACTACCAATCTAAAATGTTTTTGGTATTTTATGAATTGCTTTTATTTGTGGTTCAGAAGAATATCCTAACTCTGCCTCAAAACTTAGCTACGGTTATGAAACAAAGACAGTCTACCCTTATGGCTAAGCTAGCTGATTTTCCAAGGTTAGATAAAAACTTAAAAGAATCCTAGGGTTGACCTAGCTTGTCACTGATTCAAAGGAGTTTTATCTTGATTACCATTCTTTGGTAGTGCTTGAAAAGGCTGCTTTTTACTCTCAAGGTGTTCTTGAAGAAAGGGTTTTCTGAGGTCTCTGAAAGGTATTAAAAACACTTCGATCCCCAGTGGAGTCGCCAGAAATGTTAGGTCTTTGTAACAAGCAATATTGGCAAAGTCCGATCACAGAGTTAACATCATTTCAACCAAATTTGGGATTCTAGGATCTAGCCCTCCTGAATCCGGAGAGGGATCTCTCCAATATGTACAAAGATGGATATTGTCTTTGAAGTTCGGGGTGATGATATTAGGCTAGTTATGAAGGCCAAGGGTTTTGTTTGGTTTTCTCGGATGGTTGAACATAGTTACTGTCTGAGGTGGAAAGATCTATATGCAAATAGGTTCAAAGGTGAGAAGTTGCAAGCAAACAGAGTAAGCTTTGATTATAAAGACAGATGATGGCAAGTTTTCAATCCATTGGGCTATGGAGTCATAAGAGAATTTAATTGAAACATTCAGGTTCAAGAGTAATCTATGGGGCAAGTCATCTATGCCTAAGGATCTCTTTAAGGCTTGATTTATGGAATGGAGTGGTACAATAAGAAAGGGAAATAATAGATGCAGAACAAAGAGCAGCCCAGGATTTGGTAAGTACTTTGAAACTAGCCAGCCTTTGACCAGGCACTTAAGAAAAACATAGAAGCAAACTAGGATCTGGTAAGTACTTTGAAACTATCCAGCCTTTGATACACTTCTGATAGAACACAGATTAAAAACGAAGGGAAACTCGAAGGAAACCTTTGGAGCAGAAACTAGTGGGCTGGGACTCACCCTGATCCTCTCCTAGTTCTTCTTTACTTAGTTACTTCCAAGACAATCACAAAGATAACACAGAATGGCCTAAGATCTGATAAGTGCTTTGAAACTAGTCAGCTTTTAACACATCCTAAGGGAAACAATCAAATAGTCGAGCAAACAAGAAAGGGACTCAGGGCTAACCTTTGATTTCCTCAATTCATTCCTTACACAACATATATGAAAGTAACATTTAAAAATAACATTCAGCAGTGACGAAAAGATGAGGGAACGCCAGCATCTCTGTGCTTAGACTGAATTAAATCATTTCTAAATAGCACAATTAGCAGAAAACATTGGGATAAAGATTTTTCAGCCAGAGAAGGTCACTGATATGCAACAAACTCTAACACTGTTTAAACTGTTCTTTATAGTGGAAAATGAAACAAATTGAAAACAAAAATAAAATGACAAGTTACAGTGAGAATAACATCACCATCAGCATAGACCAGGATCCCATAAATCAGCTTGTATTGATTGCTTCAAACCGGTTACAATCTTCAAGTCCAATGTTTTAATACATCTCTCTTCACAACCTAACCTATTTGTTACAAGCAGAGCTCCAAGAGCCTATGAAACCACTATTTACAGTCAAGAGTTTTCCACTCAGAAATAGCTACAGCGCTTCAGCAATTACATTGACAACCAACTAATCCAACCCCTCACTCATCTTCTTCTGGAGTATTTATAGAAGGATGAGGAGGTGAGATCTAATAAAAAGATCTCAAATACAATTAATGCGGAATTAATGTCTTCCTGGCCCTTGGAGGCTCGATGAAGAAATTATACAGGTGTTGCACTGCATTAATGTGTTTACACTTATGAAGTAAGCTCGAAGGGAGCTTTTGTTGACCTTTGAGGCTCTGCGTACTATTAGGGTTACTCTGCAAACATTCTGTCATTAAATCTGGTGCAGAAATAACTTCTTTGGTTGTTCCGAGGCATAATATCTGATCTTGTTCAATAAATTCATCCTCTGATTGAGCATTCTGAAGCAATAGGTGGCACTGTGGTGGTTGAGGAATCAATTTGCCTCAAAGTATGGCGGTGGAGGCAACGTATCTGATGAACACTTTTAGGTTTTTCTTTAATCTGTGTTCTAAGCCGGGGATTAGGCTTTTGATAACCGTCTTAGCCGTAATCCCCGCCAATCTATCCATAAAACTGCTGCTCTGGTTCACTGTGGTCTTCAACGTCCGATACCCTTTCTCTGCTTTGATTTCGACGGCATTCTTCAAGCTTTACAGGGATGCACGCTAACCAAGGCTCATGAAACCTTGTTGATATCGTTGTTCTTCACCCTGTGGTCGATTCTGTGGATTAATCGGAAGGACGAGAGTCGTCACCCTCATCTTTCATATTTTCATAAAATACGAAGAAAAAACCTTAAAACCTGCAGAATACAGGAAAAATGAGAAAATCCTGCGTTATATGGACAAAACTGCATCGGAGGGCGTGCGGTAAAATAGAGCAATCGGAGCCGTTGATCGTATTGCGATCAACGGTCGGGAGCATTCTGAAAAGTCAACGGGGAACAAGGGGGGCTGTACAAATGGAATCGTGAGAATGAATGTAAGCCGTTGATCTACAGAGATCGACGGCGTAGATCGAAACTTGGCCGCGCGGTGAATAAATTAACGGGTGCGCAGGTTGGATGGAGGACGGTCATTGGATGTGGGGGTCTCAATCGGACGGTGGCTACCAATTCCGCTGAGTGGATTTGGTACGAGGATTAACGCGCGGGCGATGGGATTTGCACGACAGTTTTGGAACGAGGCGGAGGACACGTGTCGGCCAACGTGTGGAATCGCTGGCCGACGGGATAAAACCGCCACTCGAAGAAAGGTGGTGCGGGATACATACCATGGTTTTGGAAACGGGCGTGGGGGAAGGGGGGTCCACCAGGTGTGGGGTACTCCGCTCCGTCGGATCTGGGGAGCAGATCGATGGCTGGGAAGACTCGGGGTAATAAAATACGTGGTTTCATATTTCACACCAAAACCTTATAAAAGATGGGTTTGTTAATGTTTCAAAGGAAAAGGGCAGAGTGGGACCACGCCTCGGTTTAGCGCCTCAGGACTTGAGCGGTCGGTCGTGGCGCTCGGGCATGTGGAGGAATAAACGAAAGGGGCTTAGCCCGAGGGGCTGAGAACTAGCGCACAGAAAATAGGCGTATTTTACATGATTTTCAATGATTTTTGAAAAAGGAAAAAGGTTCTGATAGGTTAAAAAGTGGGTTTTTAACCTTAGGAAATGAGATTAATGAGGGGATTAGGAATAACATATGGTTTAGTGGGGTTTTTATGAATGAAAGGAAACTGAAGAATGAAGGTAAGATGGAAGCAAGGGAGGGGAAAAGGGGGAGGATGCAGCAAATTTGATTTGGATCTTCGAGGAATATCAGAGGCTGGGAGAAGGCACAACATGAAGATCTAACAGCATTCATGATTTTACCAAAAAGACTTCAAGCACCAACAACTTCAGGACTGAATTTGTTTCTTGAAGGCTGCAAAGAACATTTAGCCACCAGCTGATATAATGGAAAAATATAGGTGGCTAACAAGACTACCCTATGAACTGCTCTGCGGATTGCTCTGCATGCTGCCCGAAGCACCACCCACCTGACCCTGAGAGCCACTGCTAAATGATAGACCTAACACTGTAATCTATGTACCTCTTGATCCTTGTACACTAGATCCCTGTGACTAACTCAACTACTCTTGAGGGCCTGGTGAATCCAGATACTCTAACTCTCGTGACCTCTTGAAAGCCCTATCCTCCTTGAACTTCACATCCTGACTAACAACAACTTTCCTCTTCGCTGGAATATAAATCCGAAAGGCTTTCGAGGTCTCACTGTAACCTACAAATATGCCCTTGTCTGCAGTGGGATCTATCGTGGTGCTCTTCTCCTTGGGAACATAGGTGTATGTAATGCACCCAAGGATACGAAAGTGACCAACATCAGGATTCTTCCCAGAAAAATCCTCCTCCGAAGTCACATTTCCCAAGGCACGATGTGGACTCCTATTCTGCAAGTACACAATAGTGTTGCAGGCCTCTGCCCACAAAAAAAAAGGTAACCCCTGATCATGAAGCATGGATTTGGCAGCCCCAACGATGGATTTTTTCTTCCTCTCCACAACCTCATTTTGTTGGGGGTTGTAAGGAACTGTGAACTCCCTCCTGATGCCTTCCTGCGCACAATAATCAACAAACTCACGAAGGGTATACTCCCCTCCATTGTCCAACTTGAGGACCTTGATCTTCCGACCTGTCTGGGTCTCCATAAGAGCTTTGAACTCTTGAAACCGCTTGAAGACCTCACTCTTGGTCTTCAAGAAATAAATCCAGGTCTTCCTGGAGTGATCATCAATGAATGAAACATAGTACTCATAGCCACTCAAGGATACATGAGACATTCGACTGCTCACATTGGTATGAATCAAGTCAATAATCCCTGTCATTTTGCTGTCACTACTGGGAAAAGGGGATTTGGAAAACTTCCCCATAACACATCCTCTGCATGTATCAAGGTGATTAGAACTGAAATCTGGCAAACCTATGGTGATATCCCGCAATGTTTTCAAGGCCCCATGATACATGTGCCCCATTTTGCGGTGCCAAATCTCACACAAATATGAACTGGTAGATCTGCTGTTGGTATTGCTACTCAATGCCATTAGGGGCTGAAATGAAAAATTTTACACCTTGGCATGGTGCACACCAATCACTCTAGCTGAATCAGCTGGAGTGCCCCTAGGATATATAAGCACTTGCCCTCTCCTGAAAAACACCTCATACCCTCTGTCCTCCAATGCTAAAACAGATATAAGGTTCTTATTCATTCTTCACACATATAGAACATCCGACACTTTTAAGGGAGGTTTGGGTTCCCTATCAAATGTCAATGTCCCCACACCGACTGTTCTAACAATGTTGTCATCATCGAGTACTACCTCTATATTAGTGCCACTCTCTAAAACCTCCGAGAAGTACTCCGAGACTTTTGTCATATCATGAGAAGCCCCACTGTCAACATACCAAATACCTCAAGATGCTCCATTAGTGGAGGGAAGTGCACACTCCCTCTAAACATGTGTGGCATGTGATCCTGCACTAGTGGACTCACAAGCTATGAACCCAAACTCCCGGTCAAAGCTCTCCGAAAATTCCTCTATCTCAGCAGATGTTGCCATGGTCTTGTCCTCTCCCTTCTTGTTCTTCTTCTCCAGACACACAACTACATAGTGTCCCAACTTCTGGCAATTCCAACATTTGACTTTGGAATAATCCTTCTCCTTGTTTACCTGCTTACCTTTACCTTTGCCTTTGCCCCCACCACCACTTGTGGAAGATTTCTTCTTTCATTTGCCCTTATTTCCCCTTGCTAACAATGCTACATTTTCATCCTCCTCCACCTGTTTGGCTGCCCCAAGATGGTTCTTTTTTATCTCATTATGAATGTAATCATCCCACAACCTCTGCCAGCTGGGAAGGTTTTCTCGTGCAACAATATCGTCCAAAAAACTCTCCCAAGTCTTGGGAATACCATTCAATGTAATCCTCACCAACTTAGTGGGTGGAATGGTCTCTCCAACAATTGCCAACTCATCTCTCATAGAAGTGATCTTTGTGAGGTATGTTGTAGCACTGTCAGTATTAGCTATCTTAATGGCCTTCAGCTTCTCCCTTAGGACCATTTTTTTGTTTTCATTGGTGTTGTGGTAAAGACAAAAGGCTGTCCACATCTCATGTGCATATGTATTTCCTCTCACATGAGGAATGACATGGTCTTTAACACCATCCAGAATCAGTCTTTTGTTGAACCCTTAGTTAAACTGAGAGGGGGGGTGAATCAATTTGACACATTCATGGACTTTTAAAAATTTTCCATTAAAACTTATTTACACCTTCATTTCATGTTCAACTTAGTATGTGAGTAATATTAGAATGTGATCAGCAAGTATTAAGATAATGTAACAGCAGACTTAATATGAGAGCAGCAAGTATTAAGTAGATTAGATAAACCATATCAACACATAAACATCATGCACAGAGACACCAGATATAAGTGGAAACCCATGAAGGGAGAAAACCGCATCTTATTATTGTTGTGATGCAAAGGAAAGCTCCAACTCCCTCTCACCACTGATTTTATGTAGGCACCAACCTACATGAGGATCCTACCTCAATTCTGCAAGCTACAACTTGCAAGGAAGCTCCAACTCCCATCAATCTTCTGTAGGCACCAACCTACAGGAGGCTCCTACCTCAATCAACTAAAACTGACATTTATCAAGCTACAACTTGATGTGGAAGCACCAACTCCCATCTATTTTCTACAGGCTACAACCTACAAGAGGCTCCTACCTCAGTCAGCAACAACTGACATCTATCAAGCTACAACTTGATAGGGAAGCTCCAACTTCCTTACTCTTTCAAAAGAAAACACTTGCTGATTTACCTTGGATATCAACTCTATTTTGTTCCTTCTTTTCTGCTATCCATCAGTACTCATATCTGCCCTGTATCATCTCTGCATCTTCTCAGATTCTTTATCAGCTCCTCCTTCTTCTTTTCCTCACTGCTTCATTTATGCATTCTATAACCTCTCTATGCATATCTATGAGATATTATTTATAGAGATTTACTTATGATTGTCAGCATTCCTCAGGGAATTTGAAATGGAAAACCATGCCTCTTTGACTTCTGCCTTCTCATTTCTTTTACCAGCTCATTCAGAAAAAATATAACAATATGTACTAATTTCAATATTACAGTGGCATTTTTGTTTTCCTCCGGAGACTTTCCAATGCATCACGAACAATATAAAATAAATTAAAACATTTACATTCACATTTTTAGTTACATATATAAATTTCACTCAGCCCTTTTTCTGGCCCTTGGTTTTCTGGTTTTGTGTTTTCTGCTGCTGTCATGTAACTATTCTGCATACCTCTGTTGTTCACCGCCTTTTTTAGTTTCTGCACACTCTCCTGATTTCTATGCATGTACACGTTCTTCATACCTCTGTTTACCTCTGTCAGGCCCACATTTTCTCTCTCTCTATGCATATAAAATGCATACAACTAATTTTTACTCAATACAACTGTCGATCTGGGCAATTTCAATACTCTATTTTCTGAACTGGCAATTTAATTCAATAAATGCGGAAGCTGCCTTTGGAATCAATGGTTAAAACCATGCAATGCCTATCAAGCACTCCTTACATCAAATATAGGATTTTGAAACCATACACAGAAACTCGCTTAACCCAAGGTCTCCTTCTTTAATTCATTTCCAAATTAATTCACCTCTTGAATAGTTTTACTACAGAACCTTTGGTTTAATCAACTCTTGGCATCTTCAAAATTGTGGTTAAACCATAATCAAAACCTAGCTTATAATATGTCAAATTAATATTCAAATATTCTGGCCAAACCATTACATATAAGTCTCTGCATATACTCGGTTTTTATAATTTGACTCCAATGGTCAATAATTTATATTGAACTCTGCTTTATGAAGGCATCAATGAATGTCTCAACTTTGGAATAAAACATAATGTGATGGCCCACTCGCTCTTCGTCATAATTTATATTTAATTTAAACAAACCTTGGTTAAGAACCCAGTTATTAATATAGCTATACTCGAATATAGCCCACTATTGATTAGGCCTCACGCATATGCAAATACTTCAATAACCTCAGCGTATTTCGTATCTGGGCCCACACATTACATAAAACTACATATATTAATTACCCAGATTTTAACTTCTTTTCAAAAGGAAACCTTACTATCAACCCACTTTATGGGGATATTGAATAAACATTCGACTTCATAACTCAGGGTCAACAACCACTATATAATTGGGCTACGCAGCCTTCACATAAAGATAATGCCTTGGTTAAAATCCCAATGTACTATATCCTTTTAACCTTGGATTATACTTAAGTGCCCATATAATTCCGACTTTACATAGCAATGCCTGGCCCACACTATATTTTAGTTTACCTCTTGCATCACCATATTAATGCTCACATTTTCATAACCCAACCATTTGAAAGGTTAAAATGGGTCCCACAGGTTGGTTACCATAAACCTTCACCCAACCTTACATGTTAACTCCGACCACCAAGCATTTCGCGACCCTTTGTGATATTTCATATCCATGATAATATATTAACATATATTACCTCCTCCGTCAGACATTATAACAAAAGCCTTTGGAATTACCCAAGTGATAACATATATAATCGTTTTTGGGCCCACAACAACTTATGCCACACCTCTGTGCAATTTCAGTCATGATCCAATGGTGGATATGTTCTCGCGCTCCAAACCTCGATTGAGCGTTCATCCGACGACTATCGCGTAACTAATTTGCACAGGCGTTAATCATTCCAAATCACGCGATGAGCCGGTCCCACTTGTTAACTTACCCCTCGCATCCAACGGTTGCGAGCTTATCACGCCTCCATCCGACACTCTGACGGCTAATACGCATATCACGTTTTTTTATCATCCGAGCTTTAAACGCGATAAAAGTGGTTTTTGTAAACCACTCTTTGCCACGTGCCCTTCAATGACCTATATCGCGTTCCAACATGTGAAACCACTTACCACTCTGATGGTCGCGTGATACCACCGGATTTATTCTCCGAAACCACCTTGCCGCTCACGATTCCGCTCGCCCGTTGATTCAAGGTTCCGTTCCAATTCCTTTGTATCACTTCTGCGCCTTATTGTAAACGAAATGCCACCCTCATTCTTGTTATTCTTTCACAACTACGTTTTCACTCCAGTTCCTTTACTGGATACTGCTTTCAATTCCAACAGAGTTCTCCACCCATTCACTTTCGCTTAATACCAAAGGCCTTGGGATTTCCTGCGTTCTGTAATAGGAAAGATCAAAACATATTCGACTTCAATCGAATCCTCCATATTAGATTAACACACAGGTAACTTATGGATAGAGGTCATGTGTGTGGATGCGTACAGTTCTGTATACAATACTACAACCCCTCTAATGTTCGGACCTACAAAATCGATTGATTCAATCGACCTCCATCAACCAAGGAATTGGATCATCACTAGGCTTTTCCTTTTCAGAACTTTGATAGAGTATCTCCCTTTGGCCTTCTTTGGAATTTCTATCTAGAAATTAATTCCAATTGTTTCTCCGCAACAACCCCAAACTATCCTCAACCTCGATCTCATTTCACTTGGTATGCATCACAGAGTTTATAACTATGTATGGAATAGTATTATACAAACCCCAATTACCGAGATTCATTCATACAAAGTCACAAAGATTCAAGACAGTCTCACATAGATATTAAATCTATTAAACATATACATTCAAGAACAGTTTCTTTCAAAATCAATGGCCCTCCTTTTGTCCTCACTATTCTGCACCTTGAATAGCTCTCTACTTCAATTCATTGCCTAGTGTCTGAGCTGCTTCTGCTTCTTGTCTAATGCTTTCTCTGTTTTCTCTCTACTCCTTTGTGCTCCTTTTATGCTTTCTTACTACATAATTGCCCTCTGCTACCTCTGTTGCCTTTCTACCTTTGCTGCTTAACTATTTTTCCTTTGTGCTCCTGTCTTCTCCATTGCCATCAATGAAAACATTTCCAACATCTTTTCCCTTATCATTCTTCTTGTTAAACTCTGCCAACTGAACAGGGTCAACAGGTACTACTACTGGTTGCTCTGTGGTGTGAACCATTATGCCCCAGAATTCTGGCTCCTCAAAGATGATCTGGATTCTCTCCCTCCATGCACTGTAGTTGCTCCTTCCATCCAACCTATCTTCCACCCTCAAGCTCAAAGACATGCTTGTTGTCCTAACAAACTGAAAATTTCAAAACTGTGGTAAAAGTTTAGTTTTCTATGTAAAAAATCAGCTTGCTGTAATTTTTCACTTGCTGTCCCAAACTGCACATTTCAGCCACCCAAGCTCTGATACCATGTAGAAATTTTGACCCCACTCCGGTTTTCAGTTTCACCTTATCACTCCCATATGGTTAAATTCCCATTCCCATAATCATACATTCAAAATGCTGGAAATGAAATAAATTTCTGAAAACACAAATTTGGGAATTTCACAAGTGCTGGAAATGCAGAAATAAAAACATGTGAAATTATAACAGCCACACACAGAAAAATAACACTGTGATTTTTGGTCAATGTGACCCTGGAAAAATCCCCTACAACTCTTGGGGAAAACTAGTTTGAGAGCTTTTCTTTATTTTTGAAAAGGCTTTACAGTGAAACAAAAATACATAGAAAAATTCTAGCAACCAAAAAAATGACTTATCTCATTTTTCGTGCTTGACTCCACCTCGAAAAATGTGCCAAATAGAAAAACTATCATAACAGAAAAATTACAGCAAGAGATACCAACATTAAATGTTGTATGTCTCCTTGATTTCCGCTCCTATAAATTCCATACTGCTGTACGGACTGTATTGAAATTACATCGTCTTTTCAGCCTTGAAATCGATGCCCACTCAGCCTCGGAATGCATGCTTCACACTGTTGTTTCTTCCCTCAAAATATGCGCTGTATGGACCTCATTTTTTGTGCCCCCCACTGCTGTAATAAATACTGCCTTCTCTCTCCTCAATTTTCGTGCCAAGGTGCCTCTAAGCTACTGTATGGACTGCTGAAATAAATGCCTTGGGATTTGTGCCAAGGTTCCGCTCTCCTTCTTCTCCCTGCTCAAAATTTCTCCTTGCTCTCTCTTGCTCCTTCTCTCAATCTGCTCATGAAAGAATGAATGACCTTTTCTCTTCTTTTCTCCTCTAACCTGTTAGAGTCGGTCTTTACAGCCCTCCATCAGAGATCATTTCTCTATTTTCATTTCATTGTTTAGGTGTCTCATTCCGCTCATTCATCTGCATTCCGTTAGGGGCATGCCATTGACTGACGGAAGGGTTTGATTTTTTTGTTTCCCTCATGCTTGTACCTGCTGGGTTAGTCCAAATAACTCCTCCAAAATTCATCAAAGTTCAGTTCATGTCATTCATAGTCATAAAAGATTATTTTGGTCAAAAAGAGTCTTTTGGTTTTTGAGTCTAGGGTTCAGTCTTTTGACATGTTTAATAAATGCCCGCAGGCCATGAGGATGGTTTTCAAAGAATTTATCAATTCAAAATTTTCATCATTAAACATGCTCGAGAGGAAATTTCTTGTTCAAAACTCTGTTTTGAACAAGAAATTGTCAAATTTATTTTTTGTAATAAGATGTATTTTTCCACCATGAAGATTTCAAAGCAGGCTCTGGTTTTCCTTTTCCAAACATCAATGCCAACATCCCTGCAAAAAAATCAAATAATTTCATCAGTCCAAACTCAGAAAATCAGTGTGAAAGCAAAAGACAGAACTTGAAATCAAATGAAAAGTGCCAAAAGTCAAAAAACATTACAAAATGGGTTTTTGGAGAAGAAAAAAATGAAAACCATCTCTTGCAATATATTTCTCAAAGTCATATAAACCATTTGCATCAAGAAAAATTCATAAAATCTCATAGCAAAATCGTGTTTTGGAATTTGGAGAGCAAACAACGTTTGAGAGAGGCTGTGACTATGTGTGAAGAGAGGCGCGGCGCACACAAAAGAAGCGCGGCGCATTGGGTTGAAATCAACGGTGTAAATTGCCACAGGTGCGGCGCACCAAACCAGCATGGCACAATGGGTCTGCGCGCGGCGCATTGAGCCATCCAGCCCGAAATTCATCAATGCTCTGCGTTTTTTTTTTAAATCAAAATTTTTTTCCGCTCCAAGTAAGTTAAACCCTTTGTTCATTGATTTGAAAACGTGTTTGCTGCGTGTTGGGGAGAAGGAATTCAAGATGTTTGAATGGTTAAAATATAGCCCTATACACATATAGCAATCTGCTCCATAGGGTTTTGAAAAGAGGTGTTGGATGTTGTTTAGTGTTTTAACTATCATTCCACTTCCATTGGCTCTTATTATTGTCACAATATTACACCACAGTCCCACAGTCCCTCTCCTATTTCATTATCCCCATATCCCTATACCCTTTTTCCCATGTGTTAATACCCAAACCCCATCACTGGCTATCTCATCCCTTCATTGACAAACTCTTAATTGCCATAACATTCAAGGGCTAGCTTATGTCCTTGATTTCATTTTTATATTCCCATTTCATTGAATCTTGTCCCTAAACTACCCCCCTATCACTATCACTCTATCACTATCACCCATTCCTATTACTTATAATCCCCAAATCCCCATACAGTCAAACATTGGTTGTCTTCACATTCAAAACTCACTTGATAGTCCTTTTCCCACTGTGGTATTTCTTATAGCACTTTGATATATATGTGACCATTTGGGCATTGAAACAAATACACCGATTTCTCATTTTCTAACCAACTAAGCACGCAGTTGACAAACACATTTCAGCACCATGTCAGAGACAGATTCACCATATGAGCAGGGATATGAGTAGGACAGTGATTCTACAGTAGAACTAAATGTGCCAAGGAGATCTCATAAAAGTGGCAGGCATGTCAGGGAGGAGCCCACTTCTTTGACATAATTGCAGGCTTGCCCGCTTGCAGTGGATTGTTTTCAGCGTCAGTCATGTTTCCTTTATTGTGAGATGATTGCCTGAACTCAGCATCATCATGAGTTAGCTCGCCTATTTGTTCTACATTTGCATAATGGTCGTGTAAATCTTGCTGGAGTGAACTTCATTTTGACACCAGAGACTATTTCTGAGGCAACCAGGATACCAAACATTGGTGAGGAGTGGAATAAGAGACAACAGTTGGATAGAGCTTATTATGAGCCTTACATTAGACCTGGATATTTGAGGCAGTTGAGCAGGGTTTTTCCATTCCGTTTTCTGAAGGAAGAGTATGCACCATTGATGAAACTCATCATTCATTATTTCAGCTGTGAAGGTCTCTTTTCACGCTTGTATGCGTATCACATCCGACTGTTGATGCATTTCACGAGAGTGCGGTTGATGAGCATTCCATATTTCATGTACCGTAACATAGAGTGGATGCCGGTCCTTGTGCAGAAGAAGACCCCAGCGCAGCAACATAACAACATTTACCATTACGCGCTCATCAAGATCATGGTGGTACATCATCTCGCACATCAGGGCATCGCATGGGATGATTTCATTTCCCGTGACTTTTTTTCAGTGCCACAGCCTCCTCCCGAGGTTGTTCATGATGAGGCAGAGCCTTCACACCAGTTTGAGGTTCCTGAGACTGAGCCTATCAGTGCTCCAGTGTATGTGACATATCAGAGAGGCCACAGAGCCTTAGTTGCAGCGGCATGACGAGTACTATCTCCACCCGGGGTGGAAGGGGTCTCGTTGACTTCATCAGCAGCGCGAGTACTATCTCCACATGGTGTGGAAGGGGTCTCGCCTTTGACATCAGCACAGGTACAAGTTCAGGATAGAGGCAAGAGGCCTATGCACGATGAGGGCCCCTCGGGAGGCAAAGATACTGATTTTGTTTTGATCGATGTTGATGCGAGCTCTCCTAGCTCGAAACTGAAAGAGATCATCCAGGAACAAAAGGCTGAGATTGACACGTTGACTGAGAAATTGTAGAGAGCTCAGTGGGTGATTGATTACTTGGTGCAGCGTAATAAACAACTGGAGGATTAGCACACACTTGTAGAGTTGCGGAAAATCTGTGAAGATCGACAATTGGCCTGGAAGAGACCAGGTGACATGACACCATTTGAGCGAGAGACTTGCCTTACGCATGTAAAAATTCATCTGGAGAAGCTCTTGGAAAAGGAAAACATGGAAAAAGACATGCTCAGACATATGAAGAATCACTATTGGGCCCGCACACACATTTGCAGAGCAAAAATGAAGATCCTGAAAGCAAGGCTGAGAAGAGCACTGAAACATCGAAAGAGGCCGGATCCACTCCGAATCTTGGCCGATGCTTCCTTGGCTGAGCATGAGACATGATGGGAGACCTTCACTCCAAATTTCAAAAAATTTGGAAAATTTTTTTTCATTTTGAAAATTTTGGTTGCAAAATAGGTTTTTCCGCCCGACGCGTCGCGCCACCCGACGCGCGCTTATGATTGGGACATCTTCTGGAGGAAAAATTGATATTTTTGGATTTCTCATGGTAATTTATGCATTCTCAGGAATGGCCGAAGCATTTCATCAAATTCTGGGTGGCCTTAAGGGCCAAAAACACCATGAAAATCACCTTTCTGCCACCTTTTGCACCAGCAGGAAGTACTTTTGGGAGATTGAAGTTTTGGAGGGGAAAATGAGCTCCAAATTGAAAAATTCCACTTGGGTTGGATAGCAGACATCCAAGGATTTCCAACGCGCTATCATGAGCTCGATTTGGATTTCAGGAAGTTCTCCAAAAACAGGTCCAAAGTAGCGCGGCGCATAGAGGAATTCAGCCTATTTTTCACCTTCCAGCTCAGGAATTCGGCCAATTTTGACTAGTTTTACTTTTTCATGAGAGGATTGATCTATATTTATGTAATTTGGTAACCATTATGTAATTTTGGCATGTATTTACTTGTTCTAGATGATTCATTCACTAAAAGTGAAAATTAAGTGAATGGATCAGTTTCCTAGCTTATAGAGGCAAGTTGTTTGGCTGCCTAGATTTTAGCTCCATGTTTAGAATTGGTTCAAACTACTCCTAGAAGCATGATCTCGACCCCTAGAGGCATGTGAAGGGGTTAGAATTGTCTATATATTGTATTTTTTGAGACATTTTCAGGGTTGGATACTTGGGAAAAGTTTGGCACCTCGTTGTACATACATTTTCAGTTTTTGGCAAAGGAAAGACCGGAGTTTTGCAGCACTTGTTGGGATCCTTGTGGCTTCTAAGTTTTGATGATGTTCTTCTCATGTTATTTTAAGTTTCATTAATGTTATATGTATGCCATTTCCCTTCTCTTTTCTTCTGAATTAAACAAATGAGTATTTGAGGTAGAATTCATTGATTTGCTGGTGCTCTACCTTAAGCTTTTGTTTAGTTGTTTATGTTCTTCGTCAGTTTGAAGAGGATCCTTGCATTCTCTTGCCCTCTTCAGCACCTCAGTAGTATTTTCCATCCATTCATTCGATCCAAGACATCAAAGCCGCTGCCTACCCTGCCCCAACTTGAACTCTGCAAGATTTGGACTCATCCCCAAGCCCAAAATTGTTTTTCCCTTTTTCCAACAAAAAAACCCCTAAAAATCAAAATTAAACCCTCCTATTTGTTTATCTAGCCTAATATCAGTTGTTGTTTTAGTCATCTCAAGCCCCTTTGAATATTTTCATTGAGATTGACCTGGAGAGAGCCCTCTCTTGTCCTTGTAGGGCTAGCTACGAGGCTGAGCGTGGTTTGATGTTATCCTTCTTCTGCCTTATTTCAGCCTAAGGTGGATTTGGGAACTAACATAGTGGTGACCATACTCGGGAAGAAAATGGTTTTCTTGTTGATGTTATTTGCTTCATAAGTTATAGACGGAGTCTGAAGTCATGCCAGGTATCTTTCGAAACGCTTTTGCCTTATCGGAATTAACTAGACAAATCTCTCCACCAACTAAGAATGGCCATGCACCACCACCCATAGAATCAAGAAAGAGCTCTCAATCTGTCAATCCTTACTATGTCTGGACTTGGTAATTTTCCCCGTGTTGAGTCAAATTAAGCCACAGGCTCCACTCCTGGTGGTGCCCTTCCATCAATTCCTTTAAGTTTCAGCCTTGCGACCATACTCCCCTCAGAACCCAAACACTCTGATTTCTCAGAAGGTGCTGGCGGAGTCATTAGAGCAACATCCGCCGATCCCTGGTCGACATCGTTTATGGTTGAGACTAGGACGGTATCTGATCGTCTTCGAGCCCCCAACTTTTGTTCTTGATTAATGAAAACATCCTTGGCAAATGCTTTCGCAGTGGTCCATATTTCATAAATCCAAGAATTTCACCTCTGACAATGAAATACGAATGCCCCCGACAATCTCTATTAATCAATACTCCAGTCCCGAAGGCCAACACAATAGGACCAGACTCCTATCATGTTATTCCATGCTAATGTATTTAGAGCATAATATTGCTTTGAGCACTCTAATTTTTTCAAAGTAACAGCACTGAAGCCGCGACCCAGCCAGTTAAGGCCAGGAGCACACCGCCGAAAAAAGGGACGGAAGGGCAGGTGCACACTGACTAGGCGGACTGACCTTTACGACCCAAGATCCAACTACAAGATTTTTAACTGCAAAAACTTAAATATACGCTATTGGAGCTAGAATTACCGCAGCTGCTGGCACTAGACTTGCCCTCCAATGGATCCTTTTTAAGGGATTTAGATTTTACTCATTCGAATTACCAGGCTCGATGAGCCCAGTATTTTTATTTATTGTCACTACCTCCCCACGTCAGGATTGGGTAATTTGTGCGCCTGCTGCCTTCCTTAGATGTGGTAGCCGTTTCTCAGGCTCCCTCTCCAGAATCGAACCCTAATTCTCTGTCACCCGTCACCACCATGGTAGGCCTCTATCCTACCATCGAAAGTTGATAGGGCAGAAATTGAATGAAGCATCGCCAACACAAGGGCTGTACGATCCGTCGAGTTATCATGACTCACCAGAGAAGCAGGCAAGCCCGCGCCAGCCTTTTATCTAAAAAATGCATCCCTTCCAAAGAGTCGGGACTTGGTGCACGTATTAGCTCTAGAATTACTACGATTATCCGAGTAGTATGGTACCATAAAAAAAAATATAACTGATTTAATGAGCCATCCGCAGTTTCACAGTCTGATTTAGTTCATACTTAGACATGCATGGCTTAATCTTTGAGACAAGCATATGACTACTGAAAGGATCAACCAAGTAGCACCCTCCCACTTCAAAGGGCATTTAGAGTTCTCTCTTACAGAGAGCCAGCCTGAACACCCATCAAGTCAAAGAGAGGTCAACATATCATGTAAATATCTTATACCTTGCACCTCTTGCATCCCCAAGAAGGGATTAGAGCCCACACACACTACATGCCAAGGAAATGCAAGACATAAAACGTAATGGATGATGGATGCAAGATCTACAATGCGAAAAAATGGGTCACCCCGCCGAGTCACATTGCACCGAGGCCACCTAGGAGTTGGTAACCACCCCCCAACCAGCAAGGATGGAAAAATCCTTATCACCCACGATAGCCACAATGAACAAAAAAATGGGAGAAAACAGAAACAAGACTCTCTTAGAAATTCCCCCCAAACCCTCCCCACCTCGCACCAAGGCCACCTAGGAGTCCACCCCGACAACGGCAATAGTGGACCTCGAGTGCCTTCGGTGACCTAGATGCAAAGGCAAACAAAGGAAACAAATGGAGAATGACCAACCCCATAATCTCTCTCTCTCTCTCTCTCTCAAGTGCCTCCCAACCATCCTAGCCCCACATCGAGGCCACCTAGGACTCCACCCGGACAGCAGCAACGATGGACCTCGATCACCCGATCGCCTGCGGCAACCTTGATGCAAAATAAAAGTAAGTAAATAAAGGGAGAACAACCGACCCCACGGAGTCTCTTAAAAATTCCTTGCAACCCTTCCCGCCTAGCAGCGAGGCCACCTGGGAGTCCACCCAGACAACAGCAACAGCGGACCTAGATCACTTGATCACCTGCGGAAACCTCATTGTAAAGGAAAAAGAAGGAAGTAGAAGGAGAATGACCAAGTCGACAACCTCTATTAGAAATGCCACCCCGGCCCTCCCCGCCTCGCAGCAAGGCCACCTAGGATTCCACCCGGTCAGCAGCAACAGTGGACCTTGATCATTTGATTGCCTGCAGCACCCTCGATGCAAAAGGATGGAAATAAAACAATAATGACCATTCCTACAACCTCCCTTAAAAATTCCCCCCTCCAACCCTCCCCACCCCGCACCGAGACCACCTAGGAGTCCACCTCGACAACAAAAACGGTGGACCTCGATTGCTTGATCGCGGGGCAACCTCAATGCGAAGGCAGAGGAAGAAAATAAATTCATATCAAGAGGCTTGCTACAAAAGGCATGAACATATCCAAATAGGAGGAGGGATCAGGCAGCCCTGCACCCCACACACCCTGCATACAAGAAACCTAGGAGATTTCCCCACCGACTTACCAATTGGACAATGAATAATTTTCACCTGCAGCCACCTCCACACAGAGGAGGGAGGTCAAAGCATTCCACCTTGAATTCCTCCTTCCAGATATAGCCCTCACCATCAACTTAGCGAGCCTCATCCCTATTGGACCACAATCACATACGCGATCAACAAAACAAGAAATACCCATCACCTTGTGTCTCAACATTCCAAGCCGCATAATCCTACGATGCACACAAGATGCAAGGAAAAAGACAACCACTCGAGCAAACATATGGGCCACCACATCTATCAAAACCTCAAATCCAACGCAGGTACAAACGATGTGCACTCTGAAAGGAATTCCAAACCTTAATTTTACAACAAGGAGAACCGCTCCTCACATTGCCCAATGGAAAAAGCAAGAAAGAGGGGCGACTTACAACCAAAACCCCTTCGCATTCCTCTTAAAAGTATGCATCTCAACCCACAGTGCTGACATAGAAAGAGTACAAGCACAAGAAACCGGCACCATAAAGAGCCAAACAATGAAGAGGTCAGTCATCTCTAGGAGCCACACAAAAAAACCCATCCAATTCCGAGAACACGGAGCGAAGGGGGAATTTTTCACATATGCCTCCAAGGAAGAGCATGGCCAACATTACCACTCATGTGCTACTGAGTGGGGATGGAGAGAATATAAATTTCGACCACCCTACAAATGACCCAAGGACATTCCTCAGGCACACTCGAACAAGCAACTCAATTACCAACCCACCTTTCACACGAAAATCCAACCAAACCCCTCCCCCCACCAAAAGGGGAGGAGGTGAACAATATAGCAAAGAGCCAATTTCACGAAGCCAACGAGAGAAAATCCCACCTCTCCCACCCACCAAAAAGGGAGTAGGTGAAAAATATAGTGAAGAGCCGACATCGACGGAGCCAACAAGCGAGCAAGGGGCACGAGAGCGACATAGGCGACTGGCCAGTCGTCTCAAGGAGCCACACACAGCAACCTCATCCAACTCTAAGAACACAGAGCGAAAGGGTAACTCTTTTCACATATGCCTCCCAGGACAAGCATGGCCAACATTACTGCTCATGTGCTACCCAGTGGGGATGGAGAGAAGATGAGAGCCGATGACCCTACAAATGACCCAAGGTCATTCTTCAGGCACACCCGAACAAACAACTCAGTTACCAACCCACCTTTCACACGAAAATCCAACCGCTCCCCCCACAAGCAAAAAGGGAGGAGAAGAACAATATAGCGAAGATCCGACATCGACGGAGCCAACGAGCGACATAGCAAAAATACGATTTCAACAGAGCAAACGTGCGACCAAGGGGCACGAGAGAGAGATACCGGAGAGCCAATTTCAACAAAGCCAACAACTGGCCAGTCATCTCAAGGAGCCAAATGTTGGGGTTCCCATGTTTTGGCCAGATTGGCAAGACCAAAAGATGAGACAACATCAGAACCGCTTTGGGGCCCTAGGATCTAGCCCTCCTGGACTCAGAGAGGGATCTCTCCAATAAAAAAAAGGATGATATATCTTTGAAGCTCAAGGTTAAGATTTTAGGCTAGGTATGAAGTACAGAGGGGAGTTTAAAATGATTTGGTTGGTTGGTTGCTGGGTTGGTCGTGAGATCATAGACTGAGAAAGTGATGGGAGAAAAGGAGCAAAGCAGCAGGATGTTTCAGAAAAGGGGATAGGTCAAAACTGTGCCATCCATTGGGCTATGGAGTCATGAAAGGTAATTACATGTAGCAACTAGCCAAGGCTTCCAAAGGGCAAGTCATCTAATACTAAAGGATCTTTAGATTAGATGGTGGGATGGAAAATTAAGGAAAGAAAGTGGGAGAAGGAAAGAAACCCAATTTCTGTCTATAGATCAGGTCAGAGGTCATTTAAATCCAGACCTGCTTGGACATACTCATAGAAAAATCTCAAAGGAGAGACACAGGGGCAGCTTATAGATCGGATCAGAGGTCATTTAACTCCAGGTCAGCTTTAGCGTGCTCCAAAAGAAAATAGAGATAAGTGTAACAGAGAGATCTTGGACAGGCCAGCTGGTCGCACAAGGATCCTAGTGGACAGGGCTAACTCTAATCCCCAGTGTTCCCAAATCTTCCAGCTTAAACCCAAAAAGAAAGTCTAAGAATAGATTCATTTAATTCATACATCAGAGAGCAGGCAATAACATCCACTACACTGGTTAAATTAACTGAAATCAACTCTTAGATCACACATTAAGTGGAGAACATTGAGGGCAAGGAGAGCAGAGACATAGGGTACCTAACAGGGGTAAATCCTATGCCATTTTTCTGATGTGAGCCTAGAAGAAAATGAAACAGTATGGAAATGTAATAAACAAAGTTAGAAAAACATCACCAATAGTAATAGACCAGGATCCTGTGAAATGTGCTTTGATTAATTGATGCAAAACTAGTCACATACAATGAACTCAACGACTGTTACAATACAAACTTCTCCTCCCAGCCTACTACATACAACTACTCTGCTACTCCCTCCCAAGACTGTTCTAACAGTCCAGAATGAATCCCTCTAACAGCAATGGCAGCAGCCAAAAAAAAACCTTACAATATGTTCTCGGGGGTTCTTATAGAAGAAGATAAAAACAGAAGTAGATGAACAGTTAAATGGATCTCATTAAGACAGAATGGTGGAAGGGTTCACACCCATACTACTTAATGTCTTTCTGAAATGCTGCATGTACTCTATAATCCGCTTTGGAGATCTCTGTCAGGTTGATTTTGACCTCTGGTGTTTCGTGAAGTATCTCTCTGGCCGTTTGGAGCTCTGCGCTAGCCTTATGGAATAAATGACATGGACGGGAGAACTGCAAGACTCTCCATACCTCATAACTGCTGTCTAGATAGTCTTTAAGAAGCTCTGTCAGTATAACCAACCATTTCAGGGCTCGAGGAGATATGAGGAGTGCTGTAGGTAAATTTCCGTCCTAGAGAAATGCGTTCTGCTGATATTAAAACGCGGATATGACCCTTTGTGTGCTCAAGTCTTAAAACTACGCCCTTTCCTTTAAATGTGGGCTTAAACGTTAATTACATCAATAATAGGCATCAACCCCCTTTGAAACTCTTCTGCTGGTCCACTGGAAAATGCTGAAATGGCTTCTCTGTGTTATCGGAAATGCGATGGAATGACTATACGCAGGAGGGACCCACACGGAAATCGCAATCGCAATTCGGAGCGGGGCGGAGAGCAAGACGAAATGATACATAACCAAACTTCCGACGCGATTAGGGAAGGGAAAGGAAAAATTTGTAAAACTGAAATATTAACAAATTTCTGAATTACAAAGGGGAAAAGGCCTTATTATATGAGCAGGCGGAAAGATTTAAGTGGTGGGGCCCGGGGAACAAATCACAATTGGAGATCGGAGCGAGAGGTAATTGCAACGTGTATCGCAAAATTTGCGATGCGATCAATTGGAGGATCCGAGCGACGGTGTGATCGGTGATCGGAGGAATGGAGCGCTAGGGTAATCGGAGCGATGGTGCAATCGGTGATCGAGGGATAGCGCGATCGGGGGATAGTGCGATCGGGGGATGGGAGAGGATGTGCGACGCGATTGATCGCATCACAAATATTTGTGATTGCGATGATCGGTGTTAAGTCGCGATCCATCGCATCGCAAATATTTGCGATGGACAATCAGAGCACTACACATAACATTGCGATTGCGATCGAACGGGTATTGCGATTGCGATCTTTAAGAGCGGTGAGTCATATAATATGGGAATTTATAATAAATTCTTATTGCAATGTATGGCGGGGATGGACGGGGAAGTGGTTAGGCCTTATGTAAAGTCACAAAAAGGGTTTGGGCCCATTTAACATTCCCCGTGCTAGGAAAAGGTAAAGATAGGGGAATAAAAGGGGAAAATGGTCAAACAAAGGGTAAGGGAAGAATTTAAAGGGGATTTTGAGGGGATTTAAAGGGTAAATGGGGAATTTAGAAAGAATATGCATGAGGATGAAAACAAGGGTTTAGGGGTAATAAAATAAGAGGGAAAAAGGAGGCCTTTGAGCATTTCTTGACAAACAGAGGGGTTTTAATAACTGGAAACAGTAGCAGCGATTTATCAAAGGACGAAGGCATAAGGAGGCTTCAAGGATGATGTGTTTTCAGGGGGAATGCATTCCTTGAAGGCTCAGAAACATCTTAGCCTCCTGTTTTCTTGTCAAAAATTTATGGGGGGCTAACAGTGGCTCCACATGGGGATGGCTTCTTCTTGAAGGAGTCAAGAATTCAGAAAATAAATCTTTGGTGTAGGCCAAATGCCTGCTTCTTGGCACATCCCTTTCTTTCTTTGATCAACTGCCACAAATCATGAAGACCTCATATCAGCAGTAAAACTTCTCCCAAACAACTACCTACCCACACTATAGTCCTAACATTTTCTTCTTTTGGGTGCATTTGGACTTGCGGACCCTTTACATCATCAATCTTTACAAACAGGAAAATAAACCTATTCTACTTCTACCCTTATTACTCCATGAGACCAGATTAGACTGTTGTCCTCATAGCTTCTCTACCTAATCTAATATCTGCTAGGATTAAACTTTCTAGCAGATTTCTTCTCTACATTCTAAGACAGAAATTGAAAAATAGTCAAGCCAGGATTAGACTGTCTGGCTTGCTGGACTTTGCAGAAATTAAAACAACTAACTACATGCTCACAGACTGAGCTTTATTGAGCTTTCCTACCTACCCTACTCTAACTGGAAATCTCTGATGCTCTAGGTGATACAATAATGCCAATGCAGCCAATAAAGCAGTAGCAAAAAATGATATGAGCATTGACTGCCTGTCAAAGATAACCACAGGGTGCTCTGCATGTGGTTCTTCAAAATTGCGGTCACCATCAGTGGTGCCCTCTCTTGATGGATTTGGCTCTTGCATAGGATTGATGCTTGAGGAGCTGAGCCAATCAAGGCCTCCATGTACTCTGCCACAGGGTCAAAGAACAAGTGATGTACACTTTCTTCTTTAAAACCTGCCATGGCTGGTAGGCTATCTGTACCCTGGGCAGCTTCAATCACTGCATCTGCAGTGAGGCCTCTACAATCACACTCCTCCTCTTCCTAGTTGGGAGTATTTGGCATACGGGCATCATCCAGGAATACCTCTTCTTCCTCTAGATCCAGAAAAAGATGTCTGTGGGAAAGAAGGTCTTGCTCATCTTCAATGCAGCCTGAGCTAGAGGGCTCATTATATTCGACAATGCTATCCTCTAGTAATGCAGGCTGATTCTGCTGAAACGAACAGAACTCCGTGAAAAAATTAACATATTCTTGAGCGGGGGCTTATCTGATTACCTTAATCATTTCGAGATAAGGCTCTGGATATTCATTCCGCTCAAGATTTTCTTCACCTTTTTCCTCCTTGTCTTCTATGCTGAAGAGCTACTGGCTTCCATCCTCTTGGCGAGTATAACCGATGTTCAGGTATAAAGCAGAGAGAATATTAAATGAATCTTCGTCTACTATCATGATTTCAATGCTTTCTCCATCAGTATCATAGATCGGCTCATCGCTTTTCTGGAGTTGTTGGCCCCGATCTCCTTCCCACGAATCTACTGATGATGGTCCCGTAGGCTCAACATCCTCAGAAAGATCAATGTTAGAAGCATCGTATTTATAAGCAATGCTACTAGCCGAAACCATCAGATCTTCAGCAAGCCTTTCTTCACACAAAACTGCAAGCTCATCTTCTGATTCAAAATTTGGTTCATCCCACATGCTTTGCATGCAACTCATGTCTTGCAGTGATCTTTCTTGTTCTTTTCGAGGACAAGGCGTAGGTCTTTCCCAATGATCAATTCTGGTTTCAGCCTCATATTCTTGCTCTTTTAAATTTAGCAAGGAGTTGGAAGTCTCTATCAATCTTTCCAGCTTGTTCTCTAAAGAGATCTGCGCTATTTTCTCTTTTCGGTCCTTCCTTGCTGCTTTTAACCTTTCCTCCCTGCACTTTATGTTGTATTCGACAGTAATTTCTACCTCTTGCATTTCCTCCAGGCTCGAAGGTTCTCTTTCTCTTATATGGAATTCCACATCGGGGTCAAAAGAACTTGGATAGTGCAATAAAGCCCATCCCAAGGGTGGTTTTATATCTGAAGGTATTGCATCATATACCTTATTAAACCCGGCTAAAAAATTCTGCACTGTCTCTCCTGGCTACCTTCTCAAATTCTAATATTCTTTTAGGACGAGGAGAGCATTTTTTGGGGCTGCCCACCTATCAAGGAAAACTTGGGAAAATTGATGAAAGCTGAAAATTCTTGCCACTGGAAGGCCTTTGAACCAACTCTTAACATTTCCTTGTAATGACAAGGCAAAAATTCTAATGCACACATCATATTCTTCTATCTCATACAATTCAAGTAAATCCTCAAGGTTTTGAACATGTTCTTCAGCAGTGGTCCTTTTATTTTCTCCATCAAAAAGAGGCAGTTGGTTTATAAGTTCTGAGGGAAGGGGTTGGAAGATAATAGGTAAAACCAGAGGCTTATATCTTTCTATGACCTTTGTAGGTGTAAGTGGTATAACAATGGGCTCATGGTTGTTTAAAGCTTCTTCAGGAGCGAGAGATACAACATGAGACTCTTGTTCCACCAGGTTATTCACAGGAGTGTAGGTCTGCTCATGGTCTGAAGACTGAGGCTTGAGACCTTTCCCATACTCATTGTGGGTCTCATATTCGAACACTTGATTAGGCTTAAGGTAGGACATAAAATAGTGATAGACAAAAACAATGAGTTCTTTAAACCAAATCCAACCCGTATGTTCTACCCTTCTATGAGGTCTAGCCATATTTCAGGTTCTTCCTCCAGTGGAGTCTTTGAGAGATAATGGAGTGTGGAGTCACCAGGTGGATGAATTTGACTGTTTGAAGTAGGCTGCTGTCCACCATCAGCAATTAAAAGCCAATCTAAAAGTAAAGTGGTCTCTTCCCCAGCGCAATCGTCATTATGTTGGGGTTCCCATGTTTTGGCCAGATTGGCAAGACTAAAAGATGAGACAACATCAGAACCACTTTGGGGCCCTAGGATCTAGCCCTCCTGGAACCGGAGATGGATCTCTACAATAAAACAAAGGATGATATATCTTTGAAGCTCAAGGTTAAGATGTTAGGCTAGGTATGAAGCACAGAGGGGAGTTTAAAATGATTTGGTTGGTTGGTTGCTGGGTTGGTCGTGAGATCATAGACTGAGAAAGTGAT
This sequence comes from Pinus albicaulis, assembly GCA_034641835.2. NCBI lineage: Eukaryota > Viridiplantae > Streptophyta > Pinopsida > Pinales > Pinaceae > Pinus > Pinus albicaulis. The sequence continues at coordinate 441,040,552 of CM076578.1, forward strand.
GGGAGAAAAGGAGAAAAGTAGTAGGATGTTTCAGCAAAGGGGATAGGTCAAAACTGTGCCATCCATTGGGCTATGGAGTCATGAAAGGTAATTACATGCAGCAACTAGCCAAGGCTTCCAAAGGGAAAGTCATCTAATACTAAAGGATCTTTAGATTAGATGGTGGGATGGAACATTAAGGAAAGAAAGTGGGAGAAGGAAAGAAACCCAATTTCTTTCTATAGATCAAGTCAGAGGTCATTTAACTCCAGAAATTCTTGGACATACTCATAGGCAACTCTCAAAGGAGAGACACAGGGGCAGCTTATAGATCGGATCAGAGGTCATTTAACTCTAGGTCAGCTTTAGCGTGCTCCAAGGGAAAATAGAGATAAGCGTAACAGAGAGATCTTGGACAGGCCAGCTGGTTGCACAAGGATCCTAGTGGACAAGGCTAACTCTAATCCCCAGTGTTCCCAAATCTTCCAGCTTAAACCCAACAAGAACGTCTAAGAACAGATTCATTTAATTCATACATCAGAGAGCAGGCAATAACATCCACTACACTGGTTAAATTAACTGAAATAAACTCTTAGATCACACATTAAGTGGCAAACATTGAGGGCAAGGAGAGAAGAGACATAGGGTACCTAAAAAGGGTAAATCCTATGCCATTTTTCTAATGCGAGCGCAGAAGAAAATGAAAAAGTATGGAAATGTAATAAACAAAGTTAGAAAAACATCACCAATAGTAATAGACCAGGATCCTGTGAAATGTGCTTTGATTAATTGATGCAAAACTAGTCACATACAATGAGCTCAATGGTTGTTACAATCCAAACTTCTCCTCCCAACCTACTACATACAGCTACTCTGCTACTCCCTCCCAAGACTGTTCTAACAGTCCAGAATGAATCCCTCTAACAGCAATGGCAGCAGCCGAACAACAACCTTACAATATGTTCTCGGGGGTTCTTATAGAAGAAGAGAAAAACAGAAGTAGATGAATAATTAAATGGATCTCATTAAGACAGAATGGTGGAAGGGTTCACACCCATACTGCTTAATGGCTTTCTGCAATGCTGCATGTACTTTGTAATCCTCTTTGGAGATCTCTGTCAGGTCGATTTTGACCTCTAGTGTTTTGTGAAGTACCTCTCTAGCCGTTTGGAGCTTTGCACTAGCCTTCTGGAATAAATGACATGGATGGGAGAACTGCAAGACTCTCCATACCTCATAACTGTTATCCAGATAGTCTTTAAGAAGCTCTGTCAGTATAACCAACCATTTCAGGGCTCAAGGAGATATGAGGAGTGCTGTAGGTAAATTTCCGTCCTGGAGAAATGTGTTCTGCTGATATTAAAATGCGGATATGACCCTTTGCGTGCTCAAGTCTTCAAACTGTGCCCTTTCCTTTGAATGTGGGGTTAAACGTTAATTACATCAATAATAGGCATCAACCCCCTTTGAAATTCTTCTACTGGTCCACTGGAAAATGCTGAAATGGCTTCTCTGAGTTATCAGAAATGCGATGGAATGATTGTACGCAGGCGGGACACACACGACAATCGCAAGCGCAACTCGGAGCGGGGCGAAGAGCGAGACGAAATGATACATAACCGAACTTCCGACGCGATTGGGGAAGGGAAAGGAAAACTTTGTAAAACCGAAATATTAACAAATTTCCGAATTACAAAGGGGAAAAGGCCTTATTATATGAGTGGGCGGAAATATTTAAGTGGTGGGGCTCGAGGAACAAATCACAATCGGAGATCGGAGCGGGAGGTAATCGCAACGCGTAAGGCAAAAGTTGCGATGCGATCAATCGAAGGATCGGAGCAACGGTGTGATCGGCGATTGGAGGAATGGAGCGCTAGGGTAATCAGAGCGAAAGTGCGATCGAAGATCGGGGGATAGCACGATTGGGGGATAGTGCGATCGGGGGATGGGAGAGGACGTGCGACACGATCGATCACATCGCAAATATTTGCGATGGATGATCGAAGCACTACACATAACATTGAGATTGCGATCTTTAAGAGCGGCGAGTCATATAATATGGGACTTTATAATAAATTCTTATTGCAATGTATGGGGGGGATGGACGGGGAAGTGGTTAGGCCTTATGTAAAGTCACAAAACGGGTTTGGGCCCATTTAACATTCCCCGTGCTAGGAAAAGGTAACGATAGGGGAATAAAAGGGGAAAATGGTCAAACATGTAGGTTTTAACCCTGAACAGAAATATCTACACACGATTCTTATAACAGAAAATAAACAATAGCAAGAGCATAAAACATAAAACAGATAAACACAGAGATTTTCCCACCCGGATCCAAATGGGGCATTGACTTGATTTTTCATTATATTCCTTTTAGTGTTACAACACATATATATACATGCCGGAGCATACATAAACCCCAATCCATTAACCCTGGATTAGAACATAACCGTAGTTCCCTTGACCGGATCTACAAGAATACCAGGGGCCGAAAACCATCGAACCCCATAACCATGTGCAAAACCATGCACAAAACCATGGGCGGATCCGCCTATGAGTGGGTCCGCACAAAAAACAAATTTTGGCCTATGAGTGGGACCCCAACGGTGGGGACTGCTTCGCCCCTCATGACCCCCCAGCTATGCCCGACGCAACATACAGCGCGTGGGGAAAATCGTGGAAAGAATATAACACATACCCAACAAAACAAAGGGTAAGGGAAGAACTTAAAGAGGAATTTGAGGGTATTTAAAGGGTAAGTGGGGAATTTAGAAAGAAGAGGCATGAGGATGAAAACAAGGGTTTAAGGGTAATGAAATAAGAGGGAAAAAGGAGGCCTTTGAGCATTTCTTGACAAACAGAGGGGTTTTAATAACTGGAAACAGGAGCGGAAATTTATGAAAGGATGAAGGCATAAGGAGGCTTCAAGGATGATGTATTTTCAGGGGAAATGCATTCCTTGAAGGCTCAGAAACATCTTAGCCTCCTGTTTGCTTGTCAAAAATTTATGGGGGGCTAACACCACACACAACAACCCCATCCAACTGCTAGAAAACAGAGCGGACAGGAGAGATTGTTCCAACATGCCTCCAAGGACAAGCATGGCCAACATTACCGCTCATATGCTATTGAGTGGTGATGGAGAGAAGAAATTCGACGACCCTAAAAATGACCCAAGGCCATTCTTCAGGCACAACCGAACAAAACAACTCAATTACCAACCCACCTTTCACATGAAAAGAAAATCTGATAAGGGCGCCCTCAGACAAAATGAGCCGACCTGAATGCACTTGAACGGACGCCCTCACCCGGTGCGACACGATGCATCCACTCGAATGGACGCACATGGGAGCAAACGACAAACGACGCGTCCACCTGGACGGACGCACATGGGAGAAAATGGAAAACGGGCCACCCGGACGTGCACAAGGCACTTGGGCGGTCACAACTTAGAAAATATGGCATGGGTGCCCTCAGACCAAATGACCCGACCCGAACGCCCTCGGCTGTGCGCCCTCACCTGACGCGACACGGCGCGCCCGCCGGAATGGACGCACATTGGAGCAAACAGAAAACAGTCTGCTCGGACGTGCACAGGGCACTCGAGCGGTCACAACTTAGCAAATCTAGCACGGGTGCCCTCGGGCCAAACGACCTGAGCTGAACGCCCTCGGACGTGCGCCCTCACCTGGCCCGACACAGCGCGCTCGCCCGAACGGACGCACATGGGAGCAAACAAAAAACAGGCCGCTCGGACGTGCACAAGGCACCCGGGCGGTCACAACTTAGCAAATCTGACATGGGCACCCTTGGGCCAAACGAACCGACCCGAACGCCCTCAGTCGTGCCCACTCACCCGGTGCGCCCACCCGAACAGATGCACATGGGAGCAAACAGAAAACAGACCGCCCGGACGTGCACAAGGCACCCGGGTAGTCACAACTTGGAAAATCTGACACAGGCGGCCTCGGGCCAAACAACTCGACCCGAACGGACGCCCTTACCCAACGCGACATGACACGCCCACCTGAATGGACCAAACGGACGCACATGGGAGAAAACGGCAAATGGGCTGCCCGGACGTGCACAAGGCACCCGGACGGTCACAACTTAGCAAATATGACATGGGCGCCCTCGGCCCAAATGACTCGACTCGAACGCCCTCGGCCGTGCCCCCTCACCTGGCGCTACACGACGCGCCCACCCGCATGGACACACATGGGAGAAAATGGCAAACAGACCACCCAGATGTGCACAAGGCACTTGGGCGGTCACAACTTGGCAAATCTAACACGGGCGCCCTCGGCCCAAACAACCCGACCCGGACGAACACCCTCACCCATCGCGACACGGCGCGCCCACCTGAACGGACCGAACAGATGCACATGGGAGTAAACGGAAAACGGGCCTCCCGGACATGCACAAGGCACCCGGGCGGTCACAACTTAGAAAATCTGACACGGGCGCCCTCAAGCCAAATGACCCGACCCGAACAAACGCCCTCACCCAGCGCGCCCACCCGAATGGACACCCTCACCCGGTACGACACAGTGCGCCTGACCAAACGGACGCACATGGGAGCAAACGGCAAACGGGCCGCCCGGACTTGCACAAGGCACCCAGGTGGTCACAACTTAGCAAATCTGACACGGGCACCCTCGAGCCAAATGACTTGACCTGAATGAACGACCTCACCTGGAGCGACACGGCGTGCCCAACCAAACGGACGCACATGGAAGAAAATGGAAAATGGGCTGCCTAGACGTGCACAAGGCACCCGGGCGGTCACAACTTAGAAAATCTGACACGGGCGCCTTCGGACCGAACGACCTGAACCGAACGGATGCCCTCACCCAGCGCGCCCACCTGAATGAACCACCTCACCTGGCGCGACACGACGCGCCCGACCAAACGAACGCACATGGGAGCAAATGGAAAACGGGCCACCCGGACGTGCACAAGGCACCTAGGCTGTCACAACGTAGAAAATCTGACACGGGTGCCCTCGGGCCAAACGAACCGACTCGAACAGACGCCCTCAACCGGAGAGACACGGCGCGCCCGACCCAAATGAACGCACATGGGAGCAAACGAAAAATGGGCCGCCCGGACATGCACAAGGCACCGGGGCGGTCACAACTTAGCAAATCTGACACCGGTGCCTTCGGGCCAAATGACCCGACCCGAACGGACGCCCTCACTCGGTGCGACATGGTGCGCCCACCCGAACGGACGCACATGGGAGAAAACGGAAAATGGGCCGCTCGGACATGCACAAGGCACCCGAGAAGTCACAACTTAGAAAATCTGACACGGGTGCCCTCAGACCAAACAACCTGACCCGAACGGATGCCCTGACCCAGCACGACACGACGCACCCACCCGAACAGACGCACATGGGAGCAAACAGCAAACGGGCCACCCGGACGTGCACAAGGCACTCGGGCAGTCACAACTTAGCTAATCTGACACAGGCGCCCTCAGGCCAAACGACCCGACCCGAACGGACGCCCTCACTGGGCGTGACATGGCGCGCCCGCCCAAACAGAAACCCTCACCCGGCACGACACGACACACCCACCCGAACGGACGCACATGGGAGAAAACGACAAATGGACTGCCTGGACGTGCACAAGGCACCGTGCAGTCACAACTTAGAAAATCTGACACGGGTGCCCTCGAGCCAAACGACCCAACCCAAACGGACTCCCTCACTGGGCGCGACATGGCGCGCCCGCCCGAACGGATGCGCATGGGAGGAAACGGAAAATGGACCACCCGGACGTGCACAAGGGACCCAGGTGGTCACAACTTAGAAAATATGACACGGGCGCCCTCGGGCCAAATGACCCAACCCGAACGAACACCCTCAACCAGCGCAACACGGCGCGCCTGCCCGAACGGATGCACATGGGAGCAAACGGAAAACAGGCCACCGGGACGACCATTAGGCACTCGGGTGGTCACAACTTAGCAAATCTGACATGGGTGCCCTCGGGCCAAACGACCCGACCCTAATGGACGCCCTCACCTGGCACGACACAGTGCACCCACCCGAACGGACCGAATGGACGCACATGGGAGCAAATGGCAAACGGGCCGCTCGGACGTGCACAAGGCACCCAGGCAGTCACAACTTAGCAAATCTGACACGGGCACCCTCGGGCCAAATGACCCGACCCAAATGGATGCCCTCACCCGGCGTGACATGGCGTGGCCACTTGAACGGACGCCCTCACCCGGCGTGACACGACGCGCTCGGCCGAACAAACGCACATAGGAGCAAACGGAAAACAGGCTGCTCGGACATGCACAAGGCACCCGGGCGGTCACAACTTAGCAAATCTGACACGAGCACCCTCGGGCCAAACGACCTAACCCGAATGGATGCCCTCACCAGGCGTGACACGGTGCGCTCGAATGGATGCCCTCACCCGGCGCGACACGTCGCGCCCGACCAAATGGATGCACATGGGAGCAAATGGAAAACGGGCTGCACGGACGTGCATAAGGCACCTGAGTGGTCACAACTTAGCAAATTTGACACGGGCGCCCTCGGGCCAAACGACCCGACCCAAACAAACGCACATGGGAGCAAATAGAAAACGGGCCGCCTTGACGTGCACAAGGCACCTGGGAGGTCACAACTTAGCAAATCTGACACTGGCACCCTCGCATCGAACAACCCGACCCGAACAGACGCCCTCACCAAGCGCGACACGGTGCGCTCGGCCAAACTGACCGAACGGACGCACATGGGACCAAATGGAAAACAGACCACCCGGACGTGCACAAGGCACCTGGGCAGTCACAACTTAGCAAATATGACACGGCTGCCCTTGGACCAAATGACCCGACCCGAATGGACGCCCTCACTCGGCGCGACACGACGCGCCCGACCGAACGGACGCACATGGGAGAAAATGGCAGACGGGTCGCTCGGATGTGCACAAGGCACACGGGCAGTCACAACTTAGCAAATCTGACACGGGCGCCCTCCAACCAAACGACCCGACCCGAACAGATGCCCTCACCTGGTGCAACATGGCGTGCCCTCCCAAAAGGACTGAATGGACACACATGGGAGCAAACGGAAAACGGGCCGCCGAGACGTGCACAAGGCACCCAAGCGGTCACAACTTAGCAAATCTGATACAGGCGCCCTCAGACCAAATGGCCCGACTTGAATGGATGCCCTCACCCGGCGCGACACTAGCACCTGCCCGAACGAACGCCCTCACCCGGTGCGACACGACGTGCCCGATCGAACGGACGCATATGGGAGAAAATGGCAAACGGGCCGCTTGGACATGCACAAGGCACCCGGGCAGTCACAACTTAGCAAATCAGACACGGGCACCCTCCGACCAAACGACCTAACCCGAACGGACGCCCTCACCTTGCACGACATGGCCCACCCGACCGAACGGACGCACATGGGAGCAAACGGCAAACGGTCCGCTCGGACGTGCACAAGGCACCCGAGCGGCCACATCTTAGAAAATTTGATACAGGCACCCTCGGCCCAAATGACCCGACCTGAACGCATTTGGCCGGGTGCCCTCACCCGGCGTGACACAGCGTGCCCGACCCGACCCAAACGCATTTGGCCCGGTGCCCTCACCCGGCGCGCCCGACCCGACCTGAATGCGTTTGGCCCGATGCGTCCGACCCGACCCGAGTGCGTTTGGTCGGGCGCCCTCACCTGGCGTGACACAGTGCACCCGACCCAACCCGAATGCGTTTGGCTGGGTGATTTGGGTGACCCACGACTGGGCGCCTCCACATGAATTGCACGACTGGGCGCCTCTGCACGAATTGCACGACAGTGCGGAAGCCATTCCAGGAGCGTCCGGAGTCGAAATTGAGTGCCGTAAATTGTAGAATGTTCGTATTAACGGGCCACATCTAACCATATAGTTGGGAAGCATATTGGACACACAAGGAGCTCGAGGGATGGTCTAAACTGATTTGTAGTGCTAATTTGAGTGACCCGGGTGACCCGGCAGCACTTGGGCAGTTTTGTGCAGGATATTCCCAAGGTGAATTTTGATGATTGTAAATGATTGTTGTAGGCTAGTTTGATGGTTGAAAAGCCTTAGAGCTTGGTCAAAAGGCTAACTTGCCTTGCCAAGGAGCAGGAGTGGCGTTTGCTGGATTGGAACTTATTATTTCATATTTATGAAACGTATTATCGGTCAGACTCATTATTAACAGGGAATTGCCCCTCCCTTGTATGTATGAGCGTACTTGTGGATTGATAATGATGTTTATGTTTATTTCCACATATCGATAGAACATTTGGTTAATAACTAACAAGTGTTGCTAAAGGCGTAGTCTATATACTTGATTATTTGGAAAAATAAAAAATTACGGTAGTGCCGCACCCGTCTATAGCGTGGTTGAAAGACACCAAAGGTATAGGGGCGTGACAACTAGGCACATGGGTGGTCACAACTTAGCATTTTTGATACGGCCTGCCTCACACGACCCGACCCGAACGCGTTTCCTTTGGCGCCCTCACACGGCACGACCCGACCCGCCCGAACGCGTTTCCTTTGGCGCCCTCACACGGCACGACCCGACCCGCCCGAACGAAGGCACAAAGTAGAAAATGGCAATCGGGTCGCACGAACGTGCACAAGGCACAAGGGTGGTCACAACTTAGCATTTTTTATATGGCCTCCCTCACATGACCCGACCCGAACACGTTTCCTTGGGCGCCCTCACACGACACGACCCGACCCGCCCGAACGAAGGCACAAGGGAGAAAAAGGAAAATGGGTCGCACAAACGTGCACAAGGCACATGAGAAGTCAAAACTTATCATTTTTTATACAGCCTCCCTCACATGGCACGACCCGACCCGACCCACCCGAACGAAGGCACAAGGGAGAAAATCGGAAACTGGCCACACGAACGTGCACAAGGCACACGGGCGGTTACAACTTAGCATTTTTTATACGGCTGCCCTCACACGACCCGACCTGAACACGTTTCCTTGGGCGCCCTCACGCGACCTAACCCGACCTGACTCACCCGAACGCATTTCCCTGGACGCCCTCACAAGACACGACCCGACCCAACCGAACTCGTTTCCTTGGTCACCCTCACATGACACGACCCGAATCGACCCGCCCGAACACATTCCCTTGGGTTCCCTCACACGACATGACCCGACGAATGTTTTTCCTCTAGCACCCTCACATGGCACGACCCGACCCGAACGCGTTTCCTTGGGCGCCAACACACGACCCAACCTCGACCTGCCCAAACTAAGGCACGACGGAGCAAACAGCAAATGGGTCGCACGAATGTGCACAAGGCACAGGGGCGGTGACAAATTAGCATCTTTTATATGGCCTCCCTCACATGACCCGTCCCGACCCAAACACGTTTCCTTGGGCGCCCTCCCACGGCAGGACTCGACCCGCCAGAACGAAGGCACGTGGGAGAAAACGGAAAACAGGTTGCACTAACATGCACAAGGCACAAGGGCGGTCAGAACTTAGCATTTTTAACACGGTCCCCCTCACACGACCTAACCCGACCCGCCCGAATGTGCACAAGGCACACCCACGATCACCACTTAGCATTTTTGACACGGCAGCCCTCACACGACACAGGCCCGACACGACCCGGCCCACCCGAACGTGTTTCCTTGGGTGCCCTCACACAGGCGAAGCGCTAGCACCACTACCACTTCGTGGAAGATGGTATCAGAGCTCGATTCAGGGCGAGTTGAGCTTTTTTGGAGTTTTAATATTGAAGTAGGAATATATGGGGCTACAGTTGGTATCAAAGCTTGGACATTATTTTGGTTGGTCTCGGTGACACATTGGCATGGGCAAGGCATTGGTCAGGGTCGAAGCTGCATAAAAAGACATGGAAATTTGGGAATAATGTCAAGGGAGGCTTTTTTAGACCTTTTGCGGGTTGATGTTTTCGTCGTTTCGTTGACCGTCGTTCTTCGCATGTCCACCGAACGCTTCCAAAGCCCTTCGTCATCGTCCTTGACTTGTGGGTCTTACATACTTCCCCACTTAAAATAAGACTGTCGCCCCCGATAGTGCTACCATCATCATCGCAGTGTATTATCACCCAGTATCGTCGCATAAACCATTAAGGTTCATGTCTAGCATATCCAAGGGAAATATCTCCCTAATCCATGATCATCAACACATCCGTCACAATCACCACGTGCTATACCATCATGGGAAGTCAATCTCTCCATCATGGCCACATTTTTCTGCGACATATATCGTGTCAACCCATCATGTATCGTCAATATCATGTGAATCTCTGCATCAAGTACTCCAACCAACTCAACGTAACAAAACCTGCTATGTATCCAGCATAACTATGGACAGTGCTATACCCCTCATAAATCGAACTGGTCGGGTGATCAGTCCAACCAGAAATTCTCATTCTGAGAATGCGCATCCTCATACCATGTGTTAGTTGTCCCTCTCGCATCCTGTCACACCCATCAACTCAATCAAGGATCCGTCCCATATGAGTGTAAAGTAATCCATGGAGATCCATCTCATCCGCAACATGTTGCCCATCCAACAAGCCATCTCTATCTGAAATGTGCTACCCATGATGCCAATCTCCACGTTATGTTCAAAATACAGCCACAACTATCGAGCATCATCCACGTGTGAAAGGTCCTCCTCAAATCAAGTCAAGAACACCCTCTCAACAATGTGCCATATTTAGGTCCATGAAGCTATGTTCATCCCATCCGCAATATGCATCCAACGTGCATACCAAATTTAAGTCAAGAAGGCTCAACCCATGCCCAAGTGTACACCACCAAGGCATCCCATCGCCGCATCTCCATAAACCACCAATTCGTCCCGTTGATCGTCTCCACCAAGTGACTCCTCACAAACACACCCCATAAATGTGCTCAAAGGTATGCATCCCATAGTGCATCAAAATCAAGACCAGTCTCGATCTCAGCTCCTCAGTGAACCAGATACTACAAGATCATTGTAGTATGAAGCCTCCAATGAATGCAACTCCATCATGAACTCCCATGCATCATCCTATCCAAAGCATTGGCAAGCATACTTGTATTGCCCATGAGTGCCACCACAAGTTGTTCTCACCCTGCAAGTCATATGAATGTGCTCATAGGCTGCTCATCCAACCAATGTCTTGTTGCTCAAAGTGAACAACATCCATCAACCCATCTATAAAAGATCTCCATGTAGCACCAAAAATCGATCATGCTCAGCATATTCCTTCTTGACACTCCTCCATGATGCTCATAAGTTGCACCTAGTAAGTGCACCTACATAATGTCTCCACATAATGTCCTTCGATGCCCTCGTGTCAATGTACATGACTTTGGTTGCCCATGTGTCCATCAAGAGTAGACTCGCCTCAACCCTAGTCACCATCATGTGTATAGTTTACAGGTTAAGTTCCCTCGGTCACTTCTACCATCATCATCATGGGTACTTCCTCCAAGGCTTCTCCCCCGCTAAAGGTGCACCAAAATTTCCTTCTTGGTTGTAAGCCATGAAGAAGTCTAATAGTGTATAGGTTAAGTGACCTCGGTCACTTCTACCATCATCATCATGGGTACTTCCTCCAAGGCTTCTCCCCTGCTAAAGGTGCACCAAGAGTTCCTTCTTGGTTGTAAGCCGTTTTCTCCCTTGTTGCATCATTCGGTTAGGCGCGCTGTGTCACGCTGTGTGAGGTCGCCCAATCGGGTGCATTCGGTTTCTGTCGTTTCATTCGAGGGCGCCCGTATCAGTTTTGCTAAGTTCATGTGACCACTTGAGTGCTGTGTGCATGTTCGGGCAGCCCGTTTGCCATTTGATCCCTTGTGGCATCGTTCGGTCAGGCGCGCCGTGTCATGAGGTTCCCCGATCGAGCGCGTTCGGGTTTGGCAGTTTTGTTCGAGGACGCCCGTATCAGTTTTTCTAAGTTGTGACCGCCTCGATGCCTTGTGCACGTTCGAGCGGCCCGTTTTCCATTTTCTCCCTTGTGGCATCGTTCAGTCGGGTGCGCCGTGCCGTGCCGTGTGAGGTCGCCCAACTGGGCGCGTTCGGGTTGGGCCATTTTGTTTGAGGGTGCCCATATCAGTTTTCATGCTAAGTTGTGACCGCTCGAGTGCCTTGTGCACCTTCGCGTAGCCCATTTTCCGTTTTCTCCCTCGTGGCATCGTTCGGTCGGGCACGCCTTGTCACGCCGTGCGAGGTCGCCTTACCGGGCGCGTTCTGGTCAGGCCGTTTCGTTTGAGGGCACCCATATCAGTTTTCATGCTAAGTTGTGACTGCCCGGGTGCCTTGTGCACCTTCGAGTAGCTCGTTTGTCATTTTCTCTGTTGTGGCATCGTTTGGTCGGGCACGTCGTGTCGCGTCGTGCGAGGTCACCCGACCGGGCGCATTAGGGTTGGGTCGTTTCGTTCGAGGGTGCCTGTATCAGTTTTGCTAAGTTGTGACTGCCCGGGTGCCTTGTGCACGTTCAGGCGGCCTTTTTATCATTTTCTCCCTTGTGGCATAGTTCGTTATAGAATTATCTCCATACACGAACATTATGAAAATTACTATAACGTCTATTTAAGGATGATTCATATAACGAAGAAAATATTGGCAATCAACTAATGAAGTTGAATAATTATGGTAATAATGAAAGTAATTTTGAAGGAACCTATAAAGTATGATGAAAGTAATTATTCTACCTAAAAATATTATATTTATTAATATTTTTTATTACTTATAAATAATAATTACAATGAATATTATAAGTAATGATTTTTATATCCAAAAATATTGATAAATTGTTTTTAAATAAAATAAAATAAGTTTATTTTGTAAAATATTACAACAGTTTACAATAAATATATAAAATAATTTAAATAAAATAAATTATTCACTAATGTTTGAGTGGGAAATTGTCATATAATTTCATGTCATAGTTTCAATTTCTTCTCGCTCAGCTTTTCGACCTATTCAAATTTTCTTAATTGACCTATTCAATTTTTTTTCCCGCTCAGCTTGTTCGACCTTTAGGCCTTCTTTCCCATTCTTCCCTATTCAATTTTTTTTTTCCCGCTCGGCTTGTTCAACCTTTTTCTCATAAACTCTGAGCATGGAAAACAGCCTCTCTTCAGAACTCTCAGAATCGAATCGAAAAGAAGTCGATGTTCAGAATCGAAGATAAGTCGATGTTCAAACAACGTCTGTTTGGATAGATTTGGTAGATCGGTCTATCAAACCACAGGCCTTCTTCGACCATCCCATAGGCCGCTTCACAAATGGCCTCACCGCCATTTATTTCATAGGTATATAATTACTATACCTCTGTTCTTTTTATACATATTTACATAGCAGTTAACATAATATTTATTATCAGCTCAAGAAGTTATGCCCTAGTCTATGGGAAGGGTTTAGTAAGAATGTTATGGTGAAATGCTAAAGATCATTTCAGAAAATCGATTCATGTCCTATATTTTGTCATTTTTGTAAGCAACATACATGGGTTTTCCCTTTTCTTCACCATATTAACTTTTCCTCTAGAGGTAGCGGATTGATGGATTCCACAAGTCAAGATTTGGTGAGTTTCCTTCCTGTTTTTAGTATTGCATTCGTGGACTCTGTATTTCATGGATTCTGATTGTGTAACATTATATTATATTTTCTTCTCTTTTATAATTTTCCAAGTAATGTTTTTGATCCATCTCCTACCCCTGCAGAATATTATTTCATTGAGTCATCAAATATGGCAATTCACACACTTTCTTCAAATTTATTGAAGAAGAATGGCAGTATTGCAGTTGAATATTACCTGTCCAAGTCTTTATATTGTATTTATGTTGGAGGCAATGACCTAAGGAAATATATACAGAACGCTACGTTCTAAAATACTACTACTCCTCAGGACCTAGTTACATTGTTACTCAACAAATATGACCAATATTTATCAGTAAGTTCCAAATTTTGTTTAGTTTTGCAGATTCATATATGTGTGAACATTAGTTTACCTAAGCTACTACTTATGGGATGAAATTTCTTCATAGGCTTTACCGCTCCGAGGCAAGAAAGTTTCTTCTGATCGACATTTCCACCGTGGGATGCACTCCATCTTCGAGGGTTTTTAGCTACATAAATAGGGCCAATGGGCAATGTCTGGATATAGCAAATATTTTTTTCGAAATAATGAGGGTTATTGTTTTTCACTGACATACTGCAAGTTGGGTATTGGATGCAGGATTTGTGGATACCAGGTCTTCCTGCTGCGGTTCAGGGGCGTTTAATGCACAAGTGAGATGTGGGAAATGGAAGGCAAAGGAAGTGGGAGCAGCAAATGGAAAACCGTTTATCTACAAGGACCCAAATTCATACCTGTTTTGGGATGGGATTCACCCCACTCAGAGATTGAATGCCATATTTGCTCAACAAATCTAGATCGGAAATGCTTCAGTTATATCTCCATTTAATCTCTCCTCTCTAGTCCTCGACAATGGCATACATACCCCTCCTTAACCCTAACAATACACTCTGTTAAAGCACGTACCGGATTAAATATAAAGTTGTGCATATTGTCATAATTGTTTTTCTTTATGCTCTCTTTTTCTAACTTCGATTTTTGTTCTTTTATTTTTCTATTTCTTGTTGCATATATTTTTTAGTCCAGACCGTGCAATTTCATTATTCTCTTCCAGATATGACCAAGTAACCAACAAAGTATTCTATGCTGTGTATTTTTTTTTCTAAAAGGATTCTATGTTGTGTAGGTTATTTAAATTTCAAACTCCATCACTCTTGTCAGCACATGCACATGTTATTATGGGTGTAAATAAACAAGTGTTTCATTGTTATGGTATAAATAAACAAGTGTTGTCAAGTGTAAACAAGTGGTGTATATATTTTTCTTGTAAAATAATCTTTGCAAGAGAAGTACTTGTTGTAGTGTCTCTGTTGAGTTTAATTTGTGCGCTGTCCTTCTTGAAGAACTGTAATAGTGAATGAGAAGGCCAATTGGTGTCACAAGAAGCAAAATATTAGACATATGTAGGCTTGTGACACGGCGCGACACAACATCATTCACATGGCACAACAGTTTGTATTCAAGAACCTTCCCAAAGATATCCATTGCTCTGTTGTTTATGGAGTTCATAAATATAGGCACATAACACGTTGAGTTTTAGCATTCAGATAAGAAGTTGAATTGAGATCAAGATCTCCTAACTGGAGAGGCATGTAGTGTGTCACCATTCTTTACTGACATTTTTATTGGATGTATGTCATCATAATAGTTATTTGAACTTTTTGCAGTATTGGGTGTTGAACAGTAGGATGTGATGTTTTGTCTTTCTATGGAATATTGGCTGGGACATATTCCATATAGTGGCTGATTCCAAGGAAAGTCGACCCAACTCTTTACAGGTGAATCTGGTTGATTTCCTCTAGTTTTCGGGGTTGAATCCCTTGGTAATATGGGGGATTATCCTAGTGGCTTACCCATCATCTTTTACTATAAGATGGGGGCTTACCCAGTAATTACACAATTATTTAATGAGTTCTGATTTCAGGTTGAAACACTTGGGTTTCCCAGATGAAGCCAATGTAATTGCAGCGTTATATATAATATTGTGTGAGATGACTAAGAAGTATCATATTTACTGTAATCAGGCTTGAGCACAAGAGAGTTTTTCATGGAAATGTGAATGTAAAGATACAGGATGGGAATAAAACTCAACCCATATATTATTAGTTAAACCATAGTCACCAAAAGCTACTTTCACATTGCACAATAGTTTGTATTCAAGAACCCTCCCAAAGATATCCATTACTCTGCTGTTTATGGAGTTCATAAATATAGGCACATAACACGTTGAGTTTTAGCATTCAGATAAGAAGTTGAATTGAGATCAAGATCTCCTAACTGGAGAGGCATGTAGTGTGTTACCATTCTTTACTGACATTTTTATTGGATGTATGTCATCATAATAGTTATTTGAACTTTTTTGCAGTATTGGGTGTTGAACTGTAGGATGTGATGTTTTGTCTTTCTATGGAATATTGGATGGGACATATTCCATATAGTGGTTTATTCCAAGGAAAGTCGACCCAACTCTCTGTAGGTGAATCTGGTTGAGTTCCTCTAGTTTTCAGGGTTGAATCCCTTGATAAGATGGGGGCTTATCTTTAAAATTCTCCTGGGAAAAGTTCTGAAGCCGATTGAAGACAAGTTACTAGGTTTTTGGAGCCACAATCCTTGCTAGAACAGTGCTGAGTGTGTGAATGTGGATGGGAGAAAATTTATGGGTAGTAAAGGGTAAGTGCACCACTGTTTGAAGAGCATTTTCCTCAACAGGAAGTCATGGCATGTTTCAGACTGCTCGTGGGCATTATCTCTGTTCCTAAATACAAACATTCTCCTTACCTGTGCATATTATTCTACTCTTGGGACTGCGTTTTCTGTAAACTTGTGGGAGTATCACTCTAAGTGGCTCGTATCAGCCATTGCTTGCTGATCTAGTTTTATAACAGTAGTCAAAAGTCTAAACTAGAGGCTCTCTATTAGGATAGTGTATCTCTGCTTAACGTGAGGGTGAAATTTCTCAAGGAAACAACATTATAGCCTCTATGGAGGCCAATATATACCAGGTTACTCTTGTATATCTGTTGTGTATTTACTTTCATGAAAAATGATGGCCTGTAGTGTCCAATGCAGTCTATGATATGAGTTTATTAATGTTGTTATAAAGTTATGAATCGTGAAATGAAAAATCAATAGTTTTCTTGAGACTAGTTCCTTTATATGTGCTTCACAATATACTTGCATTTGACACCAGAGACTATTTCACCTACATAAATGTTCAGTTGAAATATTGGGAAAACGGGTATCATTTAAAACTCAAATTAAAACTCTAAAAAATTGTTAAAATCCCACAGTATTGTAAGGTGGAATCTTGCAGGTGAATTAAATTGTCGTGAGAAAATAGATCTATATAAGAAATTACGGTAAGAAAATGCGGTAATTTTCATTTTGGAATGAAATTACGATAATGAAAATTAGAAATTACGGTAATTTTCATTGCTATTCATTGTTAAATTGTAATTTTCATTTTTTTTTTAAATTTAACAAGACGCCGGTATACCGACGCCTTGAAAGCGTCGGTCTTGCGACACCTTGGGAAAGCGTCAGTCTTGCGACATCCAAAAACGTTGGTCTTGCAACGCACTGGGAAAAAGCGCCAGTCTTGCAATGCCACAAGAAATGTCGGTCTTACGACTGCTTGTGACAAAAACTTCATTATTGCGATGCTTAGAAAGCGTCGGTATTGCGACACCTTAAAAGCATGGTTAGCCATAGAGTATTGCGACGCTTCAAAAGCGTCGGTATTGAGACACTTTGTAAGTGTCGATATTGCGACGCTTTGAAAGCATCGGTATTGCGACACTTTGTAAGCTTCGGTATTGCGACGCTTTGAAGGCGTTCGTATTGTGACACTTTGGAAAACATCGAAAGAGCGATGATTGTTTGGAAACGTCGGAAAAGGCCGCATTACGATGACCATGTGTCGAATAGCGAATGGCTTGTCATTGAAAATTGGGCCAAATTTTCTAATGTAAACAGCACTATCCTCAGCTAAACAACAGAGAATGATATATGTCTAAATAGACAATATATTCAGAAATATGCACAATCAAAAACATTCTTCTGCTGTCCTCCTCTTCCTTTTATAGGATGAAGGTCTTGTCAAACCCTAAACCATCTCAGTGATTTAGTTGCATTCACATGAGAAGCCTCCAACTAAACCTGTGTTGTGCCTCTAGGAGATTCATTGTATCTTGATAGTGTTGTTGATTTGGTCCTGGTTGACTTGGTCAAGTGCTCCAGTCTCTTTCACACCCAAGTGTGCTTATATAAGTAGCCCATATTTTTCCATGTTCACATGTGGCATTGATTTATTTTTCCAATTAGGAGTTTTATTGATCTTCCTTTACATTTTTATTCATGAAACAAAAAATTGACACAAAATTTTATATTCCCATTAGCTGGGGCTAATTGGGAATATTACAGTTTTGCAAAATATTGGTACTATGGCATACAAATTGGAGCTTCCTGCTTCTTCGTGAGTGTATCCAGTTTTCCATTTTTCATGCTTAAAAAAGGTTATAGGGGACAAAATTCTAGTTCAAAAAACATTTCCAGAACTTGATGAGGAAGGAAAAAACATATTGGAACCTGAAGCAGTCACGTAAACAAGAACTCGACAACTATGAAATCAGTCAATTTTAGAGTATCTCATCAAATGGAAGAACTTACCCATGGAATATTCTACATGGGAGGATGAGAATTATATAAAAAATCACCCAGAGCTACTCAAGCATTGAGGACAACAACTTTTTGAAGGAGAGGAGCATGTTAGGTCCTTATATTACTAGTATAGTCCCTTATGGTTGTTAGTGCACACCCCTTATTGTTATTGTTGTACCCCTGTAACCCCCATATTGTTATTATTGTGCCCTTAAATTATTATTTTTAGGTCAGCTAGAATTACATTGTGGCCCCATGGACTCCTATATATAGAAAGGAGGTTTTTTCATTTGTATCATCCAAGAATTGTTCATTCATGTAATGTATTGGAGGTTGCCCCCTCAAAGTGGCTTTTTCTAAGGCATTAGTATCTCTTTTCTTCTCTTTTTGGAGCTGGTTTCACAACAGAAACATGCAAAAACTAAATTTTAAAGAAAAAAGACACCTATAGGTTTTTTTGCAGTGTATTCCTGGCTTCAAGCCCGAGGAACGCTATGAAATTGTGTAAAAACCCAGAAATTGTCCCTTTCAAAATTGTTTTCAAAAACTAACCTCCAGCTGCAAAAAAAAAATTTTCTGCATGCTATGGCCCTCGTAAGGCATATTTCATCTCAATTTATTAGTCCTATGTTGTTTATTCTTAATAAACAATCAGTTGAGCTATAGGATTTTCTACCATTGTCATCTTCAAACCTTTCTTTCCAGCTCTTCATGAATCAGATCCAATTTCTCTTGAAGATATTTGACTTGGTAATCAGTGCCCTATTCTTGGATTGCAAGTAAAAGTTTACCTTTTTTATGTGCTTTACCTCTCTTGTGAGTGTTTGAGTCCACTTTATCAGTTTTTCTGTATTTTCCAAGGTCTTTATGACACTTGTGACTTGATCTTCCCAGATCTTCCTCATTTGTTCAAACTGAACCCTTTCAGCTCTATGCTTCTTTTCCTCTTTCTTCAAGACTGATATCTCTTCACTTGCCTCTTTTAACTACTCCTCAAGGGTTTCAAATTTTGATTTTTCGGTGATTTTCTCCTTACCCTTCTTTTGTTTGATGACTAGGTCTTATTTTGCAAGTGAGGGGAGATATATGATGCTTGGTGATGGTTGAGTAGTTTCACTGATATTCTGAGTCTCTTTGCTACTTTCCATGACCTTCCTTACATTTCTGGTCATTGGCTTTCTAGGTTGAAACATGAAACCAGCATCATCACCTGCAAACTATAACTTTTTAGTTGTCTTTCCTTTCTTTAGCTTTCTTCCTCCATCTTCAACATCTTCAGCTTGGACAATGGGAGTTTCTTCAATATCAATTGCATGCTAGATGTCCTCTAAGTTACCCTTAACCACTATTTGGCTCCTAGTGACTCTCTTGCTACCATTTTTGCTAATTGTTGGCTTTTATTTTGCAGGTGTAGCTTTGGGTGTGTCAGTCTTGTGCAAAGGCTCTATCTCCATGCTCATTGGTCCTAATGGGGATGATCTATTCCCTTCTTCAATTTCCTCTGCCACTGTTGGTGATGAGATAATTCTAGGTTTGGGAAATCTTTTAGGAGTGACAACATCAACTTCAAAACTACTCATGAATAGAAAGGATACCCAGTATCTACCTAATCTCTTGAACTCCTCTAACACTAACAACTTAATCAAATCATGATGAAAGAGAGAGGTTTCATTTCCTTATTTTTTAACTTGAACCCTATATGAAATTTTACCTATACTTTTGTATAAGTAAAAGGGAAATTCAAGAGACCTCTTACCCAAAAAATGTAGTAGAAGACTAAGATGGTAGGAGTAGACCATGTGAAATATTCCTTCACATGTGAAATACTTCTAAATGATCATTAGCAGCTTTGAAAATTTGTTCTTCATGTAACTCCTTCGGATAGCATTTGTGAGATCAATTTCACTATGCTCTAGCTTGATGAACTCTCTGCAATATTGCATGGTGAACTTAATGCCTTTAAACCATTTTTCCCCTCCTCTAGGGATTCCTGATGCTGCTGAAATGTTGTCTAGTGTTACTATGAGGTTTAGCATTCCCACCTTTGAATTTGTCCCAATGAAAGGTTTAGCAAAATCTTTGGAAACCTGTAGATGAAAACCCTACAGCCTTTGGAAGAATTACAAACAACCTACTCTTATGAATGCCCCCATGGAATTTGGGTCTTCATTGAGAAAATTCATGTCCATGGGCTCATATATGTGGCAATGACCACCTTTGTTAGTTTTCTTCCTTACAACCATGGTGACTTTATATACTCTCAGCCTCGCTTGATTAATGAAACCTAAAACCTTTGAAAATGCCAACAACCTGCTTGGCTTGATGAAGCAGCTCTCCAGAAATAAAATAACATGTAAATATAAAGAAGAGTATGAAAAAAATACTAATTGGGTAACCTTTTATGGTTTCAATAACAACTCATGCCTTAATCATGACACATGCATGCTGAAAATGATAATGATGACCTCAACCCTGACCTTGAACTTTTGAATTAACCCTAACAGACTCGAATGACATCTACCCTAACTTCTCTAATCATGAACTAACACTTTGCACCAAGTTTGATAAGACAGAAAAAAAAATTGTTTTTCATAGTTTATCTAGTTCAATTTCTGACAGTTTCTTTACGAAAATATTAGGCAGTTTCGTAGCAAAAACTGTTATTTCACAGTGTAAAATGCTATGAAAAGGTGTAAAACTGGATTAAGTGTCCTTTTTGAATTTAAACACTTGGGAAATGAAATCTGACACCTAATGATGACTAATGGGACATGAAATGACCTGAATGGAGATGGATTGAGATAAAATGGAGGTGGTCTTGAACCTTAGGATAGGTTAAATATGTAAAAATGAAATTTTCCTATACTAACTTGAGACCTTTGATAAATGAACTGTATGACCATGTCAAGTAATGTTTCACATTTTTCTGAGTGATAAAAGGTTATAAGCTTAGGGTTTACAAAAAGCCCCTGTCTAGGGAAAACAAATTTTAATTCAATAAACATGGAGGTATATGTCATGGGAGACTCCATAGTTTCCAGCGCCTCCCCCTCCTAGAAAAAAAGAAAAGAAAAAATAAAAATAAATAGGCATCGGTGAAAACCTCCATGAGGTGCCCAAGGCAAACTCCAGGGTTGAACCCGTCCATGAAGCAATCTTGGAGAAAAAAACAAGAGAGAAAAAGAAAAAAATGAAAATAAAAGATCCTTGGGTGAAAACCTCTCTGAGGCACCCAAGGCTTGTAATATTCCAAAATTAGCATGCAGCTAATTGGAATATTGAATTTTTATTTTGTCACCTAGAAGATGAATAAATGGGTAAGAAGGCCCATGCATATTAAAAACAGGAATAAAATCCCTCATGTTGTGAAAAGGGATCATAAAAATAGCTGGATTTTACACTCCCAAGTGTGAATAGGGACAAATGCATGTGGACAACGTCAAGTTTGACCAAGTCAACAATGCTGATATGAGAGGAAGAGATCACCCATAGAGACAGTGCAGTGCAAGTAGGAGGAAAATTCCTTGGTGGAGGAAACCCTAATGTGTGGGGCCCAAGGCAATAAGGTTCACATTTTTTTAAAAGGAGGGAAAGGCATTCATATGAAGACATGAATTGAAGATTGGATTTTTTTTCTGCATGACTATTTTTCTTTCTCCAACTGTTTAGTTGAGATTGTTGTGCTACTTAGCACAAGGTATTCTTGTTTAGGAATCCATTCTCCTTTCTTAAGAGGCCTCTTGAGGGAGCTTGTACTAAATTTCTCCACATCCAGGCTTGAGTCCAAGCATCCTCCTTTAGCTACAACATTATTTTTGCAACAGTATAACGTTGTGTTGTTGGGTGTTGCAGTGGGGGTTCACAACACCACTTCTTGCACTTATTTTTGAAAGGAGGAGATTCCATTCCTTTGGGAGATCAATAAGGAAGGTTCTGGAGAAGATTTCCATATCTTGGAACTTGGCCAAAGTACTTCCATCATCTACAGTGTAGTCCCTTACAGGAACTGTGTCATTTCTTGTAGTGTTGCAGTGTGAGGATTCAAACCCTTGTTTTTGAGCTAGTTTCTAAGGGAAAGGGCCAATCCTTCTCCAGGGAAGCTTGTAAGAAGGATCCTCCTTCATTGATTGTATTACTCAGCTGTATGTATGCATATCTTGAGCTCGACAACATTTTTTTCAGATCTAGATCTACAGATCCACTCTTTTGTACTCATCCTCTCAAGGAACCCTTGCCGGGTCATCTTCATAATGTGTAAAAGAGGCTAGATCTTTGTTTTTCTCCATGATTTGAGTAATTAAACTCTAGATCTGTTTTTCTCCTTCATATTGTATTAGAAACCCTCACATAATCACGTTGTGTTTGCTTCAAAAATTTATGTATAGTCTAAGTCATGGGATTTCAGTGTTTTTAAGCCCTATTATGGTTGGGAGATCCATTTAACACATCAAAAGGGATTTTGTTTTTATCCCCTTCTGGATGTGAGTCCCATAATACGTAATTTAAGGGATCTAAGTGTTATTTTTCACTATTATAATGCAATTTTCTAAAAGTAAAGTTTTTCTGGTCCATATTGCTACATTTCCCCAACTTTGGGATAACATAGTGGGACATATTTTGCTGCTGTAACAATAATAGGATGGTTATGTGTTCTACACACATTTTATGAGTTAATTACTCACTTCTACTCTAGATTTGTGTTCATGTATTCCTACATCCCCATTTTGGGATATTACAGTGGTATCAGAGCATAATCTTGGCTCAGCCTGTGAGTTCTAGCCATTATGCTATCAGAAGAATAAATAGACAAAGAGTAGAAGCAATATCAGAATGATGGAGAGAATGAGCTTTATCTCATCACTTTTCAGATCTAGAAAGAACCTCTACAAGGGGGTTAAGCAGATGAAGGAGAAGAGATGCAATGAAATTCCTAGAGGGTTTCAAGAAGAGGAAGGGCCATGCACTTCCTATTCTCAAAGAGGAGAAGAAAAGAGGCATGAAGGACACTTGGAATCTGAAATTATAAGGAGATACCTTGCAGAATAAAAATCCCAACCTAGAGCTTTCAAAGAGACTCTGGCTCTTCCTCAGTTTATCCAGCTGGAAGAAAAAAGGAGGCCCTAGAGCAATGGGATGATGAGATGCAATAGATTTCTATTGTCCAATTTTGATGGATCACCTACATGTGTAGCAAAGGCTTGGGTGATGAAGATAGAGGCATTATTCCTACTACATCTAGTGATAGAGAGAGAGGCTGTAGAAATTGCAGCGCTACACCTTGAAGGTGAAGCAAGCACTTGGTGGTTCAGCCATGTGAGTCACGCAAGAGTGTCCACTTTTGTAGATTTCACTCAGAAGGTGATCAAGAGATTTTATAAAGAGAAATCAAAGGAAGAGAAGCCCTCACCACCATTGGAATAAGCATGTACCAGCACTGTTACAACCATGGAGGAGAAACCTTCATCTTCAACACATTGGAAGGAATTCTTGCAGCCATACAAGATACTTCCAAATTTCACCAAGGTATGCCTAAGTTTACATCCCTTATCATTTCAGAAAATCTTATGGAGGGATATACACCATTTCATACTGCTAATCTAGAGCAACATAATTGCTCTGCGTTGTGCAACCTTGAGTTATTCAAGGAAGGGATGAACTACATTCAACCTCTTGAGTTGAAATGTAGAATTTTTGAAGGAAGGATGAGTATGATCCCATGTACAATGGCTGACTTCATCATTGTACCTTGCTTTGAGACAGTACATGTGTCACCTTGCAGATCTACAACACTGTACATAAGCAGCAATGAAGAGAAGAGGACCCATTCCTTATGGGAGCATTCCAATGGAAGCTTCATTCATGAAGCAATGGAGGAAAAAATGATAGATGGTAGACATCTTGAGATGAGAAATACTTTCTTCTTTCTAGATGACACTTTCTCAATGAGCATATCACATCTCAAAGAGAAACTTCTACCTGCAGCGAATCTAGGACCTTATTGGTTTTAGTGGGCCATTGATGAGAGGAAGGTATCATGGAGAGATCTCAATGGAGGTGCACTTCAACACATCATGGAGTGCAAAGTTCTTCAACAGTTTAAGGACATTTTTCCCTCATCACACTTGGATCCTTATGGATTCAAGCTGGTCATTTGTGTGAGATCCTCTCTAGGAAATCTCTGAAGGGTTGCATTTCAAGATCCTATGAAATGCAAGAAGAAAAATCTGATATGGGTGGATGGCAGTCTTCATGGGAGGAGTACCAAGATGGAGAAAAGTAGGAGACATCCACAGGTAGATGAATGAATGTGGATGGAGAGCAAGAGGCTAGTGAGCCACTTGCATATTTATGACACCGGGTAGCAAGAGGCATGGTTGTGTTGGCTACTCTTGAAAGAGTTTGGCCATCATATGACATATCCTTTTTCTAAGGGTATGTGGGTGGAAGAAACTTGGCAGGACACTTGCATCATATGGAAACGCAAAATTTGGGTGCATTATGTTGGTATGACATTCCTCATGTCAATCAACATCTTTTCACCTCATGATTTGTATGATGGAGGTGTGAGGGGGCAACAAGAATTAATATTTATGTGGCTTCTCTTGGGAGAGTATGGGCAGATTTTTTTCCATACTCACCATGATATTTCTAGAGAAAGGGGATGGCACATTCAAGGTGCAAAGAGGCTACCCTTCAGCATTGAAGGATAAGGAGGGGCTTCCACATAGGAAGAAGATTTCCCCACATAGCAGCATGATGGTGGATAAATTTGGCATGTGGAATTTCAAGGAAAGGAGTCATGGAGTGACAAGAGCCTTATCACTAAGGCCAACAAAAATGTCACTTGGGAGTATGTTTCTATTGATGGAGTGTTCCAAAGAGAGTATGCATCCTTTCTTGTTGCAGATTTGTATGAGAAGATTCTCATGGGAAGACTCATCCATGGACCTCACTTCCATCTTACTCATTAAGCATGGTAAGAAATGTATTTCTGTACTTATTGATTATTTCATTAAGTATATACTTCTTCTCACCACGTATGTACAGTGCATTGCTCCACAAGAGGGCATGATTATTTATGGGTTTCATGGTCATTCTAGAACCAACATCTATGATGGAGATAACCATTCTCTACATGACTTTCGACAAGTGTGTTGTCATTCTCATTGTACTCAGCTGATATATAATGCTATTTACCACCTCATGGTAGATACGAAAACATGCACAGCTATTATCTTAGGAATTCTGCTTCTGTGATCCATAAACTGTGAATAAAATCTTACGATGAAAATCACATCCAAATAGATTTGGTCGACGTGTTTCGAACCAACAAGTGTGGTTCATCATCAGGACAAGATGGAAAATCTGATCAAGTAACCGCTTTAAATAGAAAGTAAAACTCCCACTAGCCGTTTGTAAAATAACAACTAGCTTGACTCAAATAATAATAGTTAATTTATTTTATTTTAAAAGAGTAAATCAAATGATTAAAGTTTATAAATTGAATTTTATATATTTATATTTATTTTAATAAAAATATAATAATTATTAATTTAATATATTTTTAAAGAATAAAATAAATGTTTAATATTTATATGTTATTTACGAGAATAATTGTTTATTTTTTTTATTATTATCGAATAAATTAAATGTTAAAAATAATTAAATAATATTTTTTATAGTTTTAATTTATATATTTATTTTATTTTAATAATTAAATGCTATGTGATTTCAAAACTCATCAAACAGTTAAATTTTTTATTAAAAAAACAAAAAAAATTAAATACAATAAAATTAAATTAAATTAATTAAATAAATAAATAAATAGGAATAAAATAAAATAAAGATAAAATTAAAAATAAGATAAAATAGATAAATAAAATTTTATTTTAATTTAAAAAAAAAAAAAACTTAATTTATCTATTTTATCTTATTTTTAATTTTCTCTTTATTTTATTTTATTCCTATTTATTTTATTTTATTTTATTTTATTTTATTGTATTTAATTTTGTTTATTTAATTTTTTTTAATTTTATTTATTTATTTATTTATTTTAATCAAAAAGTTAACTGTTTGATGAGTTTTGGAATCACATAGCATTTAATTATTAAAAATAAAATAAATTAATTAATTAAAACTATAAAAATTATTATTTAATTATTTTTAACATTTAATTTATTTGATAATAATAAAAACAAATAAACAATTATTCTCCTAAATAACATACAAATATTAAACATTTATTTTATTCTTTAAAAATATATTAAATTAATAATTATTATATTTTTATTAAAATAAATATAAATATATAAAATTCAATTTATAAACTTTAACGATTTGATTTACTCTTTTAAAATAAAATAAATTAACTATTATTATTTGAGTCAAACTAGTCATTATTTTACAAATGACTAGTGGGAGTTTTACTTTCTATTTAAAGGGGTTACTTGATTAGATTTTCCATCTTGTCCTGATGATGAACCACACTGGCTGGTTCGAAACGCGTCGACCAAATCTATTTGGATGTGATTTTCACCAAAATATTTTATTCATAGCTGTTATCTTGTTGAAATACCACTTGCCACATGATGATCTAAAGCAGCAGTTGGGAAGACTGTGCTGTATCCACTTGAGAAACCATTGGTATCATCCAAACTTACACATAACCTTTAGCATTTTTCTGATTTGGATGCCAAATGGTGATGATGTGCCATTCATTTTGAATGGGATGATTTGGGCCAACATGATTCACGACATGGGAGAAAGGATCTTTGGAGATCTAATCTTCTTCTTGCCACTTGAGGGCAACCTTATTGCAGCCCAAGATCAGCATATGCTCTACAATTATCATAAGTGGAGAGGAAGACGGTGTGGGGTAGGCCATTTTGTCTACCATGTTCATTTATTCATCCCACCTACATTGCAGGAGCCCAAGGTGGAGGAGATCTTTCATGAGTTGCCATGTTGGAGGGTGACTCATTGTGTATTGATGAAAGCTTGGGGATGGAGGTTTCATAAGGGATTGATACTTCCCAATGCATTTCAGACTCCATGCCTTGAGAGGACCTCTAGACAGCACTTAGTTGTCTCCTTGAGTATTTCACCTTTTCATGATGATGGCCATTTGGGATGCTCACCAAATGCTAGCTTGTATGCTTGGGAGGGGCACTATCGACACTTATTGTTGAGAGAACATCATATTCCTTGGAGGATTTCATCATATTAGGATGTTACAAGAGGAGGAAAGGAGACTTTCCTGTTCTATCCTTGCAGTTGCTTTCGAACAAGCAACATTTGGGAGGGGAGGACTATAATATTTCAAAATTAGCATGCAGCTAATTCGAATATTGAATTTTTCTTTTTTCACCTAGCAGATGAACAAATGGGTAAGAAGGCCCATGCATATTAAAAACAGGAATAAAATCCGTCATTTTGTGAAAAGGGATCATAAAACTAGTTGGATTTTACACTCCGAAGTGTGAACAAGGACAAATGCATGTGGACAAGGTCAAGTTTGACCAGGTCAATAGCGCCGATATGAGTGGAGGAGATCACCCATAGAGACAACGCACTGCAAGTAGGAGGAAGATTCCTTGGTTGAGGAAACCCTAATGTGTGGTGCCCAAAGGGAAGAAGGCTCACATTTGTTTAAAAGGAGGGCAAGGCAACCATATGAAGACATGAATTAAATATTGGATTTTTGGTCTGCATGACTATTTTTCTTTCTCCAACTGTTTAGTTGAGATTGCTGTGCTGCTTAGCACAAGGCATTCCTGTTTACAAATCCCTTCTCCTTTCTTGATAAGCCTCTTGAGGGAGCTTGTATTGAATTTCTCCACATCCAGGCTTGAGGCCAAGCATCCTCCTTCAGCTACAGCATTATTTCTGCAACAGTATAATGTTCTGTTGCAGGGTGTTGCAGTGGGGGATCACAACACCACTTCCTACACTTATTTTTCAAAGGAGGGAGCTTCCATTCCTTTGGGAGATCAGTAAGGAAGGTTCTAGAGCATATTTCCATATCTTGGCACTTGGCCAAAGAACTTCCATCATCTATAGCACAGTCCCTTGCAGGAACTGCGTCATTTCTTCCAGTGTTGCAGTGTGAGGATTCAGACCCTTGTTTTTGAGCTAGTTTCTAAGGGAAAGGGCCAATACTTCTCTCGGGAAGCTTATAAGGAGAATAATCCTTCATTTATTGTATTATTCAGTTGTATGTGTGTAGAGCTTGAGCTAGACAACATTATTTCAGATCTAGATCTGCAGATCCACTCTTTTTTACTCATTCTCTCAAGGAACCCTTGTCGGGTTATCTTTATAATGTATAAAAGAGACTAGATCTATGATTTTATCCACGCTTTGAGTAATTAAAATCTAGATTTGTTTTTATCCTTCATATTGTATCAGAAATCCTCATATAATCACACTGTGTTTGCTTCACAAATTTCTGTATAGCCTAAGTCATGGGATTTCAGTGTCTTTAAGCCCTATTGTGGCCGGGAGATCTGTTTAACACATCAAAAAGGATTTTATTTATCCCCTTCTAGATGTGAGTCCCATAATACGTAATTTAAGGGATCCAAGTGTTAGTTTCCATTGTTATAACACAATTTTCTAAAAATAAGGTTTTTATGGTCCATATTACTGCATTTACCCAATTTTGGGATAACATAGTGGTACATATTTTGCTGTTGTAAAAATAATATGATGGTTATGTGTTGTACACACATTTTATGAGTTAATTTCTCACTGCTACTCCAGTTTTGTGTCCATGTATTGCTGCATCCCCATTTTGGGATATTACAGTAGGCTTGTGGGTTTAAAATCTCTATTGAGGTAGCCCACTTGTCTTCAAAAAAAAAGAGAGAAAAAAAGGAAAAATAAACAAACAAACAAAAAGGACAAAGAAATAAAAATACCAATGCGCTTATTTTTTTAATGTTTTGCAGGTTATTGATCGAAGATGG
This sequence comes from Pinus albicaulis, assembly GCA_034641835.2. Classification (NCBI taxonomy): domain Eukaryota; kingdom Viridiplantae; phylum Streptophyta; class Pinopsida; order Pinales; family Pinaceae; genus Pinus; species Pinus albicaulis. Next base: position 441,069,786 of record CM076578.1, read on the forward strand.
TTTTTGGGATCTAGAGGAGCAGTTTTTCTCCATTTCTCCTTATCCTCTACTTGCACACTCTATGAACCACTCCATCATACACCCATTCATTCATTACACCCCTCAGATAGGAAAAAATTTCATTTTTTCTCCTAACTGTAATTGCTTCAGGAAAATCCAGTAGTTATAGGATTCCTATAGCACTACAGGAAACTCCTATAAATGCTACAGGAAACTCATTCATGAAGGAATAATCTCTCTCAAGGATTTTTGAACTTAAATGATAGCATGATAATTTATTTGGTTCATATACCTACCATTCCCAACCCCTTATTTCACTCCATGCACAAGGATTCACTCTTTAAACCCTATGTTGTGCCATTAGCATCTAGATCCTATGAAACTTGGCTTGAGACCTCTTCACTCACCTATCCACCACTCTATTCATTCCATGACTCGATTCCTAGCCTCCATAAACACTCCCCCCCATTTATGAGCAAACTGAAGCAAGAATAAGCAAGAAGAAGACTTCTACAAGAATTGGAAAGTTTCCTCTAGAAAATATGTGTGTAGCACAAAAAGGCCAAAAGATGAAGAAAAGTTGATGACGATGACTCAAAAGACCACCAGAAGACTCCAGGAGAGCAAGCATGCTAGCCAGGTACTTGAAGACCTCCATGCAACACCTGCAAGAAGAAAATAAAAGAAAATATTAAGCATATCACTCAGAAAAGACAAGCATCCCACTGAGAAAAAGCTACTCACTCAGAAAATAAACAAGAAAGTAAAAATACAAAAAAGAAAAGATCATGGCTACAACCAATAACTCCAGCTCCTTGAACCAGCTCATTCTGCACTACACCAGCACCAAGTAGCATCAGGTATGGCCCTTCACCTCTCTCTATGCATTTATAATGACCAAAATGGTTTAATGTCAAGTTTTAGCAATTTAAAAGGCAAAAAGGTGGCCAGTTAACTTGGCCACCTTCATAAAGTTAAGCTGGAGTAAAATTAAAAGTACATGCCACTTAGGAAAGTCAAATCATGTCAAGAGGGAGTGAAAGATTATGAATAAGGTGATCACGAGGCTAAGCAATCATTAACTGGAGTGGGACCAACAGTCTCAAAGAGGAAAACTCGTGTTAAGTATGAGTTAGCACAATGCTCCAATTTTTGTTAAAAATGCCATAAAGGTGATTTTTGTCTCATTTTCACCATTTTCATGAGAATTTAAAAGAGAAGCAAAAGAAAGAGAGCAATGGGAGCCATCAAGGAGAGAATCATCGAGATCATAGCTTGCATGCACCATCGTCCTACAGGAAATAGATATTTGCTACAAGCAACTACAAAGGAAGATCAACAAGGGTCCAAAGGGAAAAATGGAGTTACCTATGGGTGAAATTGCTTCATAAGGCAACCATCTACCAAGAAAAAACACTAGAGGATAGATGTAAGTGGTTTCCATCCTCCAGCACTAAGATTTTTCCATGAAATTTACGCGCAAAAAGTAAAATTTGGCAATTAAAGGGTACAAAAAATTGCATTTGTTTAAGACCTCCATCTCCAAGACATCTTTGCATAACTCTCAAACATCTCAAAACCCTCCTATAAGAGCCATTAAAATGGGAGGGGGATTCAATAGAAGGGATCCCGTTGACATTAAAAGAATTAGCCAGCATCCTCAAGTCATGGAAAATTTTGGAAATCACCAATGGCTAGGGTTCTTTGAGCTTTTGAAAGGTTTTGATGAAGAGATAGCTCAATAATTTGCAGTGGCTCTCCAATCACACTCCAAAGAGAGAGCCACCATTGTGGTTAGGGTCCTAGTAATCACACTATCACCTGAAATTATAATCATAGTCACAAATTTTCCTTTAGGAGTTAAATGGGTTAAAGAGAGGATTCCAAGCACTGTAGCCAAGAAAAGCTTCTTTTTGTCCGGAGAAGAATACATTGAAGACAAGAATGGAGTGAGGAGAGAAAGCCTTCCATGCCCCTAGGATGAAGTAGCCTTCCATATAATGAAATTTATTTCTTTTGAAGGCATACTTAGTGTAATCTATGGGTATCATTTCAGATTATTGAACAAGCTTAGGTTTCAAGGATAAATCCCTCTGGATCAGAGATTAAGCATCCCTCATTTCCTCCTGAACTCCATAAATTACATGAGAAATAAGGTGAGGAAAATAAAATACCAGCATTTAGCCCATCATGGCCTTATAAAAGTGAATGATACTTTGAGAAGATTAAGACTTCATTTATCTTGGTCCTCTTTCATAGACATGGATAGGGAAGCCTTCATAGGCACCCAAATAGGAGAAATCGTTGCCTCTAGTCTTAGAGAGAGGGAGGTAGAAGAAGAAGAAGAGGAAGCATAAAATGAGGAAGAAAAAGAAGAAATGGAGATTGAAATAGAAAACATAGAGACAATAGAGACAAAGAAATAAAAGGCTAAGGGTAAGAATGAATAAAAGTCAGAGGGTCCATCAAAGATTTGAAAGAAATGTAGAAAGAGGACTAAGCTTCACAAAGGGTGAGAAACCATTTGGTAGGGGGGTGATGATGAGCTCCATCATTACGAACATTTGGAGGGGTTGGTTGTCACCTTTTTTTCTTATTAAGTATATTTTTCTCACATTTTAATTATATTATGGTATTATGTTGCTAGTGTAGATGGTTATTAAGTCTTGTCATTCTTCGAATGCCTAACATGAGTTAAATCCAGGAAAATCATGAAGATATTTCATTTTTGATGAATATTTTTCCATTAAATCTTGGAGTAGAAAGCAAGGAGAGATTCTAGGTGGATTTTTGACCTCCTTAACTCCCAAAGACAACCAAGGGATCCTCAAGATTCCATCCAACAGCTCGAAATCAAAGGCAACAATGAAAACTCAAAATCAAGTGCACCAAAGCTACACTTCACTTGCAGTCAAAGTGGACACATCACCTAATTTTTAGGGAGTTGTTGGTAGCTACCCTCTAGGTTAAATAGGGTTGAGAAAAATCTTATTAGGATTTTGAACTTTGAAGGAAGCTAATAGACTCTTAGCTCTTCTGATAGGTTTTTGAGACTTTCACGTTGATGTAATGAGACTATTTTCTGCAATAAAATGAATATTCAAATTGTGTTTCGCTGATCTAGTTTCAAAAGGGCTAGGTTTGTGGCTTAGGGACCAATCCATTGGACTTAGTCTCTCTTGTGTATTCATTCTTTACTTGTATGTCATTGTAGCTAGTTTTCTTATGAGTGTTTAGCTATTTTTCTTACTTATTCAACTCATTTCTTTTAGTTTTCTTCCATTCCATATATTTTGTTGTAGATTAAACTTTCTTACATGTTGGTAGAATAGTTTGTAAACTAAAAAATATGTGTGTCAAGCATCCCTCTCTCATCTCTTTCATTCGAGCTTGAGGAAGGTATACCTTCTCCACAAGAAAAAATTTATTTTTAGCTTATGATTTATTGGAATGAAGAGCTAGGTTGTTTTAGTGGCATGCATATGTTTAGAATTATGTGTTATATTTCTATTCGTAGGCTAAAGTAGGTTTTCTTTCCAAATTCAACTCATATTTTCCATTTCCTTCATCATGAATTTTTCAATATTTGTTGGATGAACAAGTATATTTCTTGTAGGTTCAAGTGACACAACAAAGGAGGACTTCACCAGCACCTTCAGCTTCATTTGTCATCCTTCATTAGCCTTCTTTTCATAAAAATTTCCATCAGCCCTGTTTTCAGATTTTCATCTTCATGCTGTGAGCGTTAGGGTCCTATAATAATAGGATTCATAATTTTGAATTTACTTTTATTAGTCTTGTAATATGTAAATACTTTTCTTTCTACGAAATTTTTTTCCTATATTAGAAAAATAAAAAATGTAAAGAGGGTAAAAGTCGTAAAAGAAAAATCAGAGGACTTGAAAGAAAAAATATCAAAAAGGATATGAAAATGGACCCCAAACAAAAAGAGATAAAAATAAAACATGAAAGTGATGCAAATCCAAATTCCACTACTATTTACCTTTAATGCAAAATAAAGATTGTGTGCAACTTGTTAAAATTCCACAATCCATGAAGCTTAAACAACTTAATCTTGACCTTTCATGCTTTAAATTTCATGTTGTTAGATAGAGAATCAAGATCTAGCCAAACAGTCTAATCCTGGAAAATCAATAGTTAGGTAGAGAATAATAAGGAGCTCAACAGTTTAATCTGAGCCCTTGGAAGAAATAAGGATAGAATTGGTTAGTTTGTTGTTTAAAAGAAAAATGGATAAGGGTTTGCAAGCTCAAATGCACCCATGTAAATGAAGAAAAAATGTTAGGGTAGTAGATGGGTAGGTAGAGCAGTTTTCACAAGCATGGATAGTAGATAATTGGTCATTTTATTTACTAATTTCCCTTAAAAATCATTTCCCTTGTAAAAAATACCCCCCCTTTAATTTTTTCCCTTTTTCCCATTATCAATCATTTTTTCCTTACAAAAAGCCCCTTTTCCTAAGTTAAAACACATTTATCCTAGGAAAAGTAAAAAATGCCTTTAATAATTCCCCTTTTATTCAAAAATACACTAAAAACCCTAAAGTTAAAAACACATACCGGGTCCCACTATAAAAACTTACCCCGATGTTGTTTTTCACTTAGTGTCTTTTTATATTTCCTTGTATTATATAAATTGTGCAATTACCCGCAATTACATTACTTTATTAACCTTTACTTAATATATTAAATCCCATATTAAACCTCTATCCCGTATTATATTAAATCCTTTATATATCATTCCGAACCCATATTTTTATTTAAACTTATAGTTTAATTTCCCACATGTTATATAATCCCGGACCCATTTATTATCCCCACCTATCAGAGAAATATACTTACCCAAACCCCATAGGTTAATATAATAAGCTTCTTCTATCATAATAAAACCCCGACCAATACATATAAACCTACCGCATGGAATATTCCCCGGGCCCCATGCCCATCAATCCCCAATACTCCGTTGCATCATCCTAGTTGTCTGATCTTCACCTACCATATCCGACTGCCATTAAACTCTATCGTACATTCCTTTGCCCGACTGTTATCACACCCTAGAACTTGCGAAAAGTGTGGTTTGTGGGGTTCTCCTCCCTGCTACATGTCTAAACTTCATTCGATTGCATCATTCAAATAATTACCACTGACCACCTCTGGAGCCTTTGAAAACCACTGAGCGGTTTTCCTCCAGGCACACAAACCACCCTGTCATTTCAAATGACTGCCCTTTAATGTAAACACTGTTTGGTTTAAAAATGCATATAACTACCCAATTGCGCCTTTTCATCCATTCTGGTACCATTTTCATGCAGACAGAGATATTTGGACCAAAAATATTGTTGTCGACTCCATTTTTAAGCCAAACTGAAATAGAAATCCAACCATCTGCCACTACAATTATTGCAGAAGTAATACAAGAGATATTAAAGACCATAATAGCTTCAGATAGCTTTCTTCAACCCCATAAGCCTTCTGCGAAAGAAAATCTCCATTTTTTCCAAGTATTCTTTAAAATAAAATACCTATTCCTTGATCTAAAGAAGTAATACAGCTAATCGAATCATTTAGAGCCTTTTTTTGAACCTGAAGAAAGCCCTTTTCCTTCCTAAAAGCTATTTTCTATAAACCCTGGACCTACTTGCACAGATTATGAAGCCTTGGACTATTTAAGATCATAGTGATTGAATAAAATGAAGAAATTTAAGCCTTTGTATACCTAAAAAAGTCCCCTGTGCCTTTCAATTCATTTTATGAAGACTCTAGGTGTCTTTTTACAAAATTCCAAGGTCTTGAGATTACCTTTTTTTATAGATATTACAGTTTGATCCATTGAGAAATTTTATACCTGTGCAGACCATAGATAAAACCATGATTTCTATCCAACTCCTCCTGCAAAGTATTATAAATTTCCAGAGGTGCTCCTAAAGGCCTAAATCGTTGTTTCTAAAGTCAAAAGAGTAATAAAATTGATAAAAAAAGTAAAGAAATGGCTTAGAAAAACATTGTACCTATCAATTCTCTACAACCCCCTTTTGTAGATGTAGAACACATTCCATTTGCTGACACAGAGTTCAAGATCACTGACACAGTAATAGATTTTAACCTTCTTGAGCTCCACTGTTGGAGCCAAGAAAAATCCATAGATTAGGCTGATTAAGTGTTTATTTGGGAGTCAAATTTTCCAAAATATGTTGTCCCACAAACCTTCTAATGCCCATAAATGATTAGACTTTGTCAATCCAGCTATTTCCCTGATTAGAGAGCTATAATAAACCCTGAAAAAGAAATTCTATTTACCATTACTGTTGAGTCAATTAATTAGATGTTGCAGATACAACCCAGGCCTGATGAAATCCCTTTATCCATTGAGGCCCTCACTCAGCTATACCTCAATATGGACTTCCCCAGGAGGTTCCATATATTTTGAACTTTCATGCCATCTTCTGTATAAATTCCCAAGATAAATCCTCCATACCCTTCTACAAAATTCTCTGAAAGGACAAGACATATCATCTCCATGTTGTCTTTTATTCTTGGTTATTTTACAGATGAACATGTTGATGTTGTAGTGCTTGGTTTTTTTATCTATTTTCACACATCATCAACCTCCTGCTACCATTTTTAATTTTTCCAAATATCTTGCTGACAATATCCATGAGCAGTTGATCAAAATGCCTTCTGAAGGTGTTTTCAAGTATTCCTCATTCTTATTCCATATTTTCTTATAATTTCATTTTGGGAAATTCAATATAAACCTTTAGAAGCTTGATGTGGAAGGATACCCACAATCAGTCATCTTTTGGACTTCCTTGATAAGGAAGGACTCTAATGAGTTCAATTATATATATTTTACCGATTCTTTCATTCATCCCATGGTCAATTTTTTGAACAACAGCAAGAAGCCCTAAATTAGTGATGAAATTAAGAATATCCTATAGTTGTCAGATCATAATAGGATAGGTGATTGGTACTTGCACCAAAATCATAATGAGATAAGAGTATATGGATCAAGTCTTGTTCCATATAAACTACCCAAATGTTGGCAATATGATGCCGAGTGTTGTCCTTGATGGCAACCCACTTGATGAAGATGATGGCAACCTACTTAATGAAGTTGTTCTTGATGCTTGATGAGTTTATTAATGATGTAAATTTGATGTTCTACAAGTAGCTCAGAAGTACCAGAGAAAGAAATATCAGTAAGGGCCAGAACAATGATGAAAAGTGTGTGTCACAAAGCATACGCGGGTTTGTTTAGGAGAAGTAGCGTATGCACGCAGAAAAGTACGTGCTAAGTCGCATATGCCTAATTGCGCTCTAAATGTGTAAAACTAGGGGTTACTACCATGGTATTGACCCATTTTATTGAGCACTTGATTATCTATTTGGTCCCGTCTAGGAATACCATCGGAAGTGGTGTGGTTTTAGCTCATGGTATTGACAAAGGCTAAATCTATATAAGGAGAAGAAAATCATTATGCAAGGGTGTGCATGTGTAAGGGTTGTTAATAAATAAATCTCTTTAAGAGATATCTACATGGATGAACTCCGTTCTTAATTGTTAGATATGAATCTATGATGCACATATGAAGAAAAAATGATGAAGATGAATCTCTAGATCCGAAATGGAAGATGTATTTCCCAGATCTATTCAAGTGGAACAAGTTTGTGATCCGAGGAGAGGCAAAATAATTTATGAAGTGAAGGATGAAATCTGATTTGTTTATCTCGATCTAAAGAAGCCGCACACTCGAAAGTACAGATGTATACGTGTGTTCACTTCAAAGAAAAGCGCATACATACGTGTCCGCGGAAGAAAAGCGTGTATAGTAGTTGCCTTCGAAGAATGCACAGAAGTATACGCGGGTTGGTGTGCATAAAAGCACATACATACGCAGGTTCAATGAAGTAAAAGCGCGTATGGAATCTAGGGTTTTTTGAAGTAAGTGGAATGAACTATCTGATTTTTTTTTTCTGTTTTACTGCTATCTGTCAATGATGTATTCATACGGAACTAGGTTTTTTGAATAATGAATATGCTGTTGATTATGTTAATTGAAGATCAAGTTGTTGGTTGATTGGTTGATGATTCAATGAATGAATTGATGGGGTTATAAGTTTCAATTTGATATATGATGAGTTTAAATGTGTGGAGTGAGTCCAATCTAAAAATCTGATGAAAAGTGGCCTACAAGATGTGTTGTATGGAAGTGGTTGGATCCAGTATGAAAATTGATGAAACATGGTCCATGATGGTGCTGAGGGTCGAAGCCTTTAGTGAGGGGGTTGTAGCTCCCTTCTAGTGGTAGCTAGTAAACGAGAGCAGGGGGTTGTAGCTCCCTTCCAGGAGAGGCTCCTAAACAAGAGCAGGGGGTTGTAGCTCCCTTCTAGGAGAGTCCCTTCCATGAGAGGCCGGTAAACGAGAGGGGTTGTGCTCCCCTTCCAGAGAGGCCGGTAAACGAGAGCGGGGGGTTGTAGGTCCCAGGTTGTAGCTCTCTTCCAGGAGAGGCTGGTAAACGAGAGAAGGTTGTAGCCTTCTGCAGGTGGGTGCCTGCATGCTGGTATGAGTCTGCGCCAGTACATGGTTGTAATATGTTTTCTATATATAATAAATATTGAAGACTGAGACGACGGCAGTGGTGGTTTTCTCCCGACTTGGGTTTCCACCTTAAATCTTGGTGTTCATGTGTGATGCTTATGTGTGATGGTTTATTTTGTTATTACTGCGCATGCTTACTGTTAACTAAACATCATATGAATGAATGTTGCAAAGATCTAAGTAAAGAAATAAATGCATTATAAGATCTCTGTGTATACGCGAGTTGTATGAAGGATATCCGCGTGTATATGCGAGTTGGGCTCAGTAAAGTAGTGTATGGGTTTTAGAGAAAGAAAAAGTAAAAGTTTGAGTAAGTCCTAAATACTAATTCACCCCCCCACCCTCTCAGTATTTTTCCCAACAATTGGTATCAGAGCAGGTCCTTCTGCAGAAGCTTGATCGCTTGAAGGAGATCCGTCGAAATGGGAATTCATGAAGGGGTAATTTCTATAAGGCCACCTCTATTCAATGGAAATAATCTTTTATTCTGAAAGATACGAACAAAAGCATATCTGCAAAGTCTTGGTGCAGAAGTATGGGAAATCGTGGAAGAAGGTTATCAGTATCCGGCAAGTATTCCTACTGATGCAGCAGAAAGGAAGAAATATGAAATCAATGCCAAAGCCATCAATGTCTTATTAGGAAGCCTGTCTAAACCAAAATTTGTTAAAGTGATGCAGCTAAATTCAGCAAAAGAAATATGGGACAAAATCATTCTGAGCTATGAAGGAGATACAAAGGTAAAAAGTGCAAAACTCCAAACTCTCATAATTGAATATGAAAATTTAAGGATGCATAGTGATGAGAATATTGCCAGTTTCTTTTTACGTCTAGATGATATTGTTAATCATATGAGAAGTTTGGGTGAAACCATAACCGATACTACTCTGGTGGAAAAATTCTTAAGATATTTAACTTCAAAATTTGAGTCAAAAGTGTCAACTATTGAAGAAAGGCAAGATCTGCAAACTCTTACTATTGTTCAACTACATGGTATTCTGACTGCTTATGAAATGAGACAAGGAGGTCCCTCTCAAATCAAAGAAGCTGCTTTTAAGGTGTGTGCAAAAGGAAAAGAAAAGGAAGATGTCAAGGAATCAAATTATATATCAGAAGAAGAAGAAGCAAATTTTGTGAGAAGACTCCAACTAGGAACTGGAAGATTCAAAGGTAAGCTTCCCTTCAAGTGTTTTGCTTGTGGAAGAGTTGGTCATTATGCTGCTAAATTTCCTTATGAAGAAAATCATGGTAAAGGGAAACAATTTGAAAAGAGAAAGAGTTATTATACAAATGAAGAGAATGATGAGGAAGAAGAAGATTCTGACCAAGATCTACAAGTGCTCATGGCAAAGAAGCAAAAGAAGAAGGCTACTCAAAGAAAGGAGATACCTCAGAAAACATGTGCAGCAGAAAATGGAGAAGATGAAACAGGTATTGATTGTTGTTCTTCACTTTCTTGTGCATGCAATGGTGAAGATAGTGAAAGTAACAGTATAAGTCTAGAATCAAATCTCAAGATCAATGATGAAAGCAATGATTGGAATCAATTTCATAAGAGAGAATCTATCTACAAAGATATGATCTCTAGAATGAATGAACAGAAAGAAATACTGAATGGACAGATAGACAAGTATCAAAAGTTGTATATTTATGCAACCAATCAAAGTGAAAGACTTGAAGCAGAAATCATCTCTCTCAAAGAAGATCTGGAAAAATCAAATAAGAAGAATGAAGAACCCCTATCATTTGAAAAGGAAGGACTTGAAGAAGAAATCATCTCTCTCAAAGAAGATCTGGAAAAATCAAATAAGAAGAATGAAGAGCTGTTACAAACATGTGAAGAACAAGAAAATTGGTTGAAGGAAGAAATTTTAAAATTAAATGATCAAGTAGAAGAAGGAAAAAGGGTCAAAGAAAGCATGAAGAAGCAATGCCAAAATTTGGAGGTTGAGGTAAACATTCTCAAAGGTAAATTAGAAGAAAAGGATAAACTCTTGAGGTTTCAAGATAGTACTAAGATTCTGGACAATATTCTTAGTAATCGAAGATCTCCTGCTATTAAACTTGGTCTTGGTTTTCATGAAACTGTTAAAGGAGAATCTAGTTCACAAGGAAGTGCTAAAGACTCAAAGGATGTCAATGCAAAACCTGGAGAGTTGAAAGAAACAAGAAGTCAATCAACAATCATGAACACTCAAAGGAAATCATTCAATAATGTTGAATTCTTTAAATGTCATAATTATGGGCATGTTGCAGCAAATTGCAGAAGTAGATTGTTTCAGTCACAAAAAAACAGATTCTATACAGAAAGGTACTCTGGTTTCTTTAAGGGATATTGTTTTTCATGCAGCAAGTTTGGTCATAAAGCAGCTGATTGCAATAGAAGAAGGAATAGAAGAACACAGTATGATCCTTATGCTTATTTTTCTGGTCACATAAGATGTTATGCTTGTAACAAGTATGGACATGTGGAAAAATAATGCAGGATGAACAGATCTGAGAAATTGGACAATTTCCAGCACACGATAAGAAAGTTCAAGCAAAGCTGGAAAAAGAAGGAGGACCGGTCAGAAACGTAGGGAATATTGACCCTATTGTAGTCATCCGCTTCTAAAGCTTACTTCTCATAATGACTGCAGGAATGATGTGAGATACATCATAGAGATTAGTAATATATCATCACAGGGGGAGCAATGTATGATGATTCTCATGATTGATTTGGTAATTCTGGTTATGTTTATTTCTGACAGTGCATCTGTTGTGAAGAAGACAGGTACAGGTGGTACAAATTCAAGGGGAGAAGAAGGAATGTGAAATTTTCAGTATTTCACTTTTCATATGCGGGTTTAATGAAGTAAAGTCGCGTATACACGCGAGTTACAGTGGAGACAGCCGCATATGCATTCTGATAAGAAAATTAGTATGACAGCTGAAGATCAGGAACACAGGTTCAGGGGGAGCATCAGTATGACTATTAATGATTGCATTATTGACATTATATCTGCTTATGTCTTAGTTCTAAATGATGATGACATGATACATGATTTATTATGATGAGTTTATGGATGAGCCCTATTTGCTTTTTGCTGAAGAGTATTCCTTGCTTTCACACATGGATGAGATGGAAGTCTTATGATTCAGAGATACGGACAAATCATGCAGAGATTGTTGTTGATGACTTGCTATTGAAAGTATTTAGGTTGCACAAGCTAAGGAGGAGCCTTGGTCATATGGAAAGGATGCGTGGATGCACATTTTTAGGGGGAGCATTAGCCTTGCTGAGCATAATGCATTATTGGCATTATGATGATTCTGAAACATAATCTCTCTCTTGAGGTCTTTTTGGTATTTGTTACAAAAGGTCATATTTGTAATTTGATGAAAAAGGTCATGTTGAGACCTATGATGTAAATTTGTAATATTCAGTCATGTAAGGACTTGTTCAAATTTATAAACCCACTTGGTTGGGCAACTGAGTCAAAAATGTGTAAACCCACTTGGTTGGGTACTTGTGTCACATATGTAAATCCACTTGGTTGGATCATTGATGTAAGTATGAGTCCTTGGTGATAGGAAAGGTCATAGAGTCATGTACTTCATTGAAAAATATGTTTTAACATTCAGCATGAACTCAGGGGGAGCATGGTAACTTCAGTGCACATCAGATCTACAGCGCTCTTCTTTCTACATGAGGAGAAAAACCTTGTGTTGGTTTTTGATCCGCCCTTTGCCCTTGATGTCAAAGGGGGAGAGTGACATGGTGTTTGAATAGGGGGAGAATATCATTATGCTTAATGTATCTATCTGTTGATCGTGATCAAACACCATCGTGGTTGCCATCAAGTCCAAAGGGGGAGATTGTTGGCAATATGATGCAGAGTGTTGTCCTTGATGGAAACCCACTTGATGAAGATGATGGCAACCTACTTAATGAAGTTTTTCTTGATGCTTGATGAGTTTATTAATGATGTAAATCTGATGTTCTACAAGTAGCTCAGAAGTACCAGAGAAAGAAATATCAGTAAGGGCCAAAACAATGATGAAAAGTGTGTGACACAAAGCATACACGGGTTTGTTTAGGCGAAGTAGTGTATGTACGTGGCAAAGTATGTGCTAAGTCGCGTATGCCTAATTGCGCTCCAAATTTGTAAAACTAGGGGTTATTACCATGGTATTGACCCATTGTATTGAGCGCTGGTTTGTCTATTTGATCCCGTCCAGGAATACCATCGGAAGTAGTGTGGTTTTGGCTCATGGTATTGACAAAGGCTAAATCTATATAAGGAGAAGAAAATCATTGTGCAAGTGTGCATGAGTAAGGGTTATGAATGAATAAATCTCTCTAAGGAATATCTGCATGGATGAACTCTGTTTCTGATTGATAGATCTGAATCTATGATGCACCTATGAAGAAAATGATGAAGATGAATCTCTAGATCTGAAATGTATATGTATTTCCTAGATCTGTTCATGGAATGTTTAGATCTGAGATGAGGAGAAATACTTTTTGAAGTGAAGGATGAAATCTGAGTTGTTTATCTGATCTGAAGAAGCTGCACAGTCATGAAAAGTTATAGATGTATATGCAGGTTTGATTCAGTAAAAGCGCGTGTATACGCGGGTCTGCTTAGGGAAAAGTGCATATGGGCAGAAAGGGTTTTCTAAAGAATGCACTGAAGTATACGTGGGTTGGTCTGCATGAAAACACATACATACACAGGTTCGGTGAAGTGAAAGCGCGTATGGAATCTAGGGTTTTATTGAAGTATGTGGTATGAAATATCTGATCTGTTCTGCTGTTTTACTGTTATCTGTCAATAATGTATTCATACAGAACTGGGTTGTTTGAATGATGAATGTGCTGTTGATTATGTTAATTGAAGATCAAGTTGTTGGTTGATTGGTTGATGATTCAATGAATGAATTAATGGGGTTATAAGTTTCAGTTTGATGAATGTTGAGCTTAAATGTGTGGAGTGGGTCCAGTCTGAAAATCTGATGAAAAGTGGCCTACAAGGTATGTTGTGTGGAAGTTGTTGGATCCAGTATGAAAATTCCACAGATGAAAATTCGATGAAACATGGTCCATGTGGTGGTGCCGAGGGTCGTAGCCTTCGCCGTGGGGCCGTAGCTCTCCTTCAAGAGAGGATGGTAACGAGAGTGGGGTCAGGTAGCTCTTCCAGAGAGGCTAGTAAACAAGAGTGGTGGGGTCGAGGCCTCCTCTGTAGGAGAGGCCGGGTAAACGAGGAGCATGGGGTTGTAGTTTCCTTCCAAAGAGAGGCCGAGTAAACGAGAGCAGTGGGGGCAGCTCCCTTCCAGAGGCCGGTAAACGAGAGAAGGTTGTAGCCTTCTGTGTGGGGGTCCGCATGCCGGTATGAGTCTCGCGCTGCGCACATGGTTGTAACATTTTTTCTATATATAATAAATATTGAAGACTGAGACGACGACAACGGTGGTTTTCTCCCGACTTGGGTTTCCACCTTAAATCCTGGTGTTCATGTGTGATGCTTGTGTGTGATGGTTTATTCTGTTATTATTGCACATGCTTACTGTTAACTAAACATCAGATGAATGAATGTTGCAAATATCTACGTAAAGAAATAAACGCATAATAATATCTCTGTGTATACGCGAGTTGTATGAAGGATATCCGTGTGTATACGCGAGTTGGGCTCAGTAAAGTAGCATATGGGTTTTAGAGAAATAAAAAGTAAAAAAAGTTTTGAGTATGACCTAAATACTGGTTCACCCCCCCTCTCAGTATTTTTCCCAACACTAAATATGGTAAATACCTCCTATGAGGTTATTTTCCCTTGAGTACATAAGGAAAATTCTTAATTCAGATGCAATTAATTTCTTGGAAGCAAAGAAGAAGACACAGTTCAAATTGAAAAATCAGGTTGGCCTTTTTATCTGTAAAAATAGAGATACAGGTCCTGAAGCTAAAAATATTTACAGGAGTTCAAATTCAATATAATTTTTCTGTGGTATTATGATCCCCTTGGAGTTATAAGTAAAATGAGAGTTAAATGTAAATTGACTCCCTATGTACATGAAAAGAAACCAAACATAGAGGAATTCTCCAATCAATCAAAATGGTTGGAGAACACCTTGGTAGAGGTAGAGAAGCAAAGTGATACTACTCAAACTTTGCAAACTCCAACCCAAGAAGACAGGAATGTAAAGAGAAACAGAGAGGAAGGATCATACATAGCAGAAACAACTACTGAGACAAATTTAAATTGAGATACAGTAAAAATCAAAAGCTAAATGTTGGCAATAAAAAAGTGGAAACAATATAGGTGATTGATACAGAGATAGCAGCAAAGGAGAATGCAACTCTTACAATAATTGAAGAAGAAGAAAAACCTACAACTTCAAATACTCATCTCATTCAAAATCAACACTGTATTGAAGTTTCTTCATCTAAAAAAACAGAAGAAAAGGACATGGATATCAAGGAAAGATGCAAAGAAATCAAAGCCAGAAATGAAGAAATTAAAGCTGAAATATATTCTCAATATCTGAAACAAACTCCTGGTATCTAGAATAGGCTACCTTCAACCTTTTACTATAAGAATAAAAAGATGCAGATGAAATTTCTTCAACCCACAGTTCAAACTCCCAAATCATCTTTTGATTACAAAAGATAGATTTTGAAGTCTTGGCCTTGGATATTCATCCTCTGGATCAAATTGAGTTTCATAAGAAGGTAGGGGAGATGATCTATTCTACAATGACCACCAAGGACATGAGTGTACAAAAGCTACTAAACACTCTGGAAAATATCAGAGATCGGCTCAAATTGGAAAAATCATCTTCACAGGAAAAATACACTAGAATTAAATCTTTGGAAGGACTAATAATTAAAGTAGGATATGATCCTAAAAATGTCAAAGTTGCAGATGAATCGATAAAGAAGAAAAATGCAGACATTGATACATTAAAGAAGCAACTAAAGCTGCCCCCTACAGAATATCCTCAAGAAAAGGAAGTACTACATGATACAAATGAGAAAGATGTGATGATGAATTTCATTTTACAGTTAACTGCTGAGATAAAAGAATTGGAGAATGAAATGGAAAAGTTGGTCCAAGAGAAAAAGGATAAAGAAGAAGAAATTCTAGTCACAGTTATTCTTGTAGTTACTACTACTGTACCTTCCACACTAGCTAAATCATTGACTCCTACAGTCCCCATGGCTACAACATTACCTGTTACTTCATCAACAACTTCAAGAACAGAGTCTTCAATAACAACAGCACAACATACAGATGAAGCAAGCAAGTTGGTAAAAGCTATGCAAGAAATTTCTATTCAGACTAATGAGATTAACATACTCAAAGAACACCTTAAAAGTCTTGAAGATGAAAAGAAACTTGCAAAGATAATGCATAAGAATGAATAACAAAGAGAAAACAGATTAAATGATCAATTGAAAAATTTAGAAAACGATCTAACATTAAAGAAACTCATGGCTCAAATCAAACAAAAAATATGGGCCAATATCATTGAAGAAGTCAATGATATTTGTCCATCAATCTGGGTCATATATGAGTAGAAAGACTTAGTCAAATCAGTGAAAGAATCCACTCAAAAGTTAAAAGAAGAGCTTGGTAAGAAACTTGAAGAAGCTCTTGAAATCATAAAGTTTCTAAATTCTAAGAATAGATAATAGTTAGAAGAAATTGGTATTAATGATAGAACATAAACCATCCTAGAAGTTAGGAAGGTAATTTCTAAAAATAATTTGATGATGTAGTTAGAAGAGAAATGACAAAACATGGAGGTTTCTATCACAAGATTTATGATGAAATTTTATGTCATAAGGCAGAAAGGGCTTCGAAAACCATTAGTTATTCATGACAAACTAATGAAGCATGATGACTATGACAAGAAAATGAGAGAATTTTCGAAGGATTGAGTTAATCCGCCTACCTCAAATGGTATTCCAATAGGAAAGATAATATACAAGAATTTGGAGAATTTGTTTTACCTACAGCATGAGGTGAAACACATATTTATCAATAAGCCCACATTCTCAAAGTATACTGAAGCTGATCAAATTTTCAGAAGGATGATGAAGATAAAATTACCAGAGGCATAAATTTTGGAAAAATTGACTGATTTACTATGAAATCAAATTGTAGTAAGTAAAAAATAGTAAAGATAAAATAGAGCTTGATGTTTTTACATTTACAGTTATGGTTTTGCAGAGAAAGAGTATTAGTGAAAGAGTATCAGTTCAAGGCTAAAGTTTAAAGTAAATAAAAAATTACAAAGTAGAGATAAATTTTCCAGTATGAAAGACACCTCATTGTCCAGTTGCAAGCTTCGTTGAATAGCAAAGAGAGAAAGTAGTAACACAATGAAGACAAAAAACAATAATTTCAATAAAAAAGGGACTGCTAGCATTAGTTAGAAAGCTGTCACTATTTTCTTGCATGAAGATATTTCTTTTCCATGAATAATTCCTAAGTTTTTTTTAAGATATTTTGTAAAGATATTTTTGTATAAATACTTCTTATTAATAAGTATTGAGTCTAGATGAATTGTTGAAAATTTCTATAATTGTACTATTCTGAACCTAAGGGTGATTATACCAATTTCAAGTCAGCAGACTCGATTAAAGAAATAAAGCATCCTATTACATGATTCATGTGTTGGGCCACTACAGTGAAGTATTTTCACTTGTTTCTTTGTCAATTTATTATGTTTTTTTATCAATACTTGAATGTTTTTCTAAATCTAAATGATAAATCAGGAATTGTTATTTCATAATATGTTAAAAGCACTCTATCTTGAACTATTTATCATTTACATGTTTTCTACTGATATCTAGACTAAGGAAACCTTAATTTCTCCCTAGTTTTGATTGACCTCTACCTTTTCACTCTTTATCCAGATTTGAGAACCCTTAATAGCTCTCTTACCCCGATTGAAACCATTTTCACCATCATCCTTGAAGATCTGAAGTAACTCATCTATCTTTCCCTTTAAACAATTCCCTTTAGAACTTGATCCTGATCTGATTACTTGACACATTGACTCCATTAGCCCAATGGAATACAGACATACATCTATCCATATGAGTAAGTGATTTCACCACGAATCAAATCAAAATCCAAAACCAATTTACCCTACATAACTAGCCTAAATAAAATTAAAAAAAACAAAGATAAATCATATAGAGAGAGCCCTCTATGAGCATTAGGAAGGCTAGATTCTAAGGCTTAAAAGTAGGTTTATGGTTACCTCTGATATTTTTTAAACTAAAATAAAAAATCTCACAACTTTTGAGAATTATTGGAGTGATAACGTACTGGTGACTCCACTAGGGAAATAACCAATCCTCAATTTTAAAATAGATCTTAAAGAAAATATTTTTACTTATCTTTTCACCTTAAGATTGTTTTAAATAGTTGTGAGTATATTTTCATAAAAAATTGTAATTCTGGCTTCCAGAAGAGTCTACTATACCAGGTCCAATCCAGATCCACAACCTGCTGTCATAGTAGATAATCCTGACAGAATTGTAAAGAAAAACAAAAAAGTAGAGAGTTTAGGTAATAAAAATTCATTGATCAAAGGAAATTCTCTTCCAAATAAACTATCAAGTTTACAGGACATTGAATTTGATCTAGCTTTTGAAAAAAAATTGTTTAGAAATAAATCAGAGAGTGACATACATAATAGTGTAATAGATCCTGATTTCATTTCATTCATTGAAAGTAAAAAAGGAAACTGCTTCACTAGATTCTGATGAAAAAGTATTAGAATTTTATGATAAACTTTATGCCATAATTGCAACTTTGATTAAATAAATTGATGAAGCCTATTTACCACATTCAGTTGAATTGACTTCTTTATGAGCCTATACCCAAACCTTCTACCAGTCATTTAGATACCAATATTTTAGAATCTGTAGGTTCATCCGTATTTACTACCACTTCATCCATTGTTTCCACCACACTTCATTCCACATATTCATTTTTTCCCAAGTTTCCACTTGAACCTAGAATTTTATTTCCATCTCCAACCACCTCAAATTCATCCCCCAACATTTCTGCAGCTTTTTCTAGTACTTCATTCTCATTTCCAAGCACCTCTTCTAGCATCCCAACTTCATATTCTAGTATCTCAACCACATTTGCAATTATATATTCTAATATCCCAATCTCATCTGCAAGTGCTTTAACTACATCTTCAAGTACTTCAAGTTCTTCACCAAGTACTTCAAACCTACCTCCTAGCCAAGTTAGAATCCAAGCCATGGCTACCAAATATGCCCCATTGGTCCTACAAGCCCCTCTAAATTCCATGTCCCAATATTATCAAAGTGAAATCCCTGAATTTGATGGAACCACTCACTACACTGCACAATAGCATGTTAATAAAATGACAAACTACTTTCAATTGCATGAATTAGATGATGTTGATGTTCAAATGAGACTTTTTGCTCAAACTTTAGCTGGTGATGTTAAGAAGTGGTTTAAAGCTTTACCTGCTAGTAGTATTGGAGATTTAGCTACTTTCCATAGAATTTTTCTTAATATATGGGAGAAAAAGAAGAATCCAGTACAAATATTGTCTGAATTTGAAAATATAAAAGGAGCACCAAATGAAACAATTCAAGACTATTGTACAAGATATAACAATATTTATAATGCAATCCCTACTAATATTAAACCTCCTCCATACTCTGCATTGATCAAATTCCCTGATGGATTTGATACAAATATGGCTTACCAACTGAGAGAGAGAAATCCAGAAACCTTAGAGCAGATGAAAAGTAATGTTGTAAGTGTAGAGGCAAATTTGTTAGCAAATAAAGCTAGATTAAGAAATGAAAGGAGAGTGACAATAAAGGAGGAAACATCAACGACAGATTTGAAAATATATAACTTAGCAAAAACATTAGAAAGAATGATGGATAGGTTAGATAACATGGAAAGGAATCCATAGTGGGATAACAAACAACAAGGACCTCAAATTAGAAATCCAAATTTTAGGAAAAACACAAATACTACTAAATCTAGAGAATCAGCACGTGACCAAACAATAAGACCACCTTTCCAAGAGAACTATGCTGAAATTTCTCGCCAAAACGAAAATGATGAAGACACCCAGATAATTCTAATGGGTATTAATGATGATAACACCATTTTTCTTACATAAGAAGAACATGAGTTATATGAATTACAACAACTATAATAAAATTCTGGTGAGTCTTTTGATTACATGCAAGGTTTAATAAAGTTCATAAGAAATATAACCTTAGAAGCAAGAAAAATTTAGAGCCTTCTACTAAGAAATCTGCCCAAACTCAAACAAAGAAAACAGTAGAGGTTCCTAAAACTAAAGTTCTGCAGATTCTTCCTAGGGAAACCCAACAAAGCTCTAGTCCTAATTAGAAAATTTCAAGTC
The DNA here is from genome assembly GCA_034641835.2 of Pinus albicaulis. Lineage (NCBI taxonomy): Eukaryota > Viridiplantae > Streptophyta > Pinopsida > Pinales > Pinaceae > Pinus > Pinus albicaulis. The sequence goes on from CM076578.1 coordinate 441,089,832, forward strand.
CCAAAATTACACCCAGTCCTAAAATTGTTGACATAACAGATACTATTGTTCAAAAATCAACAAATCCTCAAACATATGCTGCTACCAAGACAACAGCTTATGCTAAAACAAAAATTTCAGATCCAAAAACATCTATTACTGATACAAAATCAGCAGATTCTAAAATAGCCACTACTAAAATAACTGCTGAAACCTCAAAATATGCCAAAATTCCATTGTATCTCAAGCTGTCCCTGAAAAGAAAATTAAAAGTAGTAAAACAGTGGAAATAAAAACAAAAAATGAAAAACAAACTATAGAAAAAGAAGATAAAACCACCCAAACTACAGTTACAAAAAAAGAAGTAATTCAGTTAGGAAAATCACAAGCACCATTTAATATTGACGCTGAAATTGCAAAACTGAAGATACCAATTCCTTTAACAGAATTGGTTAAACATGACCTATACAAATCACATATCACTGAAACTTTAAACATGAATGATGGAGAAGACTCTGTAAATTTAAGTGATGATCAACCAGAACTAATCTTTGGTCCTGAAGTTAATGGAAAAAACCAAGAGGGAGGAGTTCCTCCTTTCTACATTAGCTTAACTGTTCATGATCAGATTTTACATAATGCAATGCTAGATTCAGGTTCTTCACACAATTTAATGCCAAAAGCAATCATAGAAACCTTGAATTTAGACATCACTAGACCTTATAAAGATCTCTTCTCATTTGATTCCAGTAAAGTGAAATGTTTAGGCTTGATAAAATATTTGTGTTACTTTAGTTCAATACCTTGGAAAAAGCATAGTCATGGATATTGTAGTAGCTGACATCCCTCCTAAGTATGGAATGTTGTTATCTTGCTCATGGGGAGCTAAAATACATGGATAACTACAACTAGACATGTCTTATGCAACAATATCAGTTTTTGGCCAACCCAAGAAAATTTACGAAGATACATTAATGAAATACATGATTAGTAGTGTAGAAAGACCTTGAAACTATCCTATATATTCTACACCTACTGATATGGACTCCTTCATTTTATGTAATTCTGAAACTATAATTAAGAACAACACTGAACTAAAGTAGAAAAAGAAAGCACTAGACAATGAAAACATTTTTCATGAATCAATGTGGCAGCTAGATTTTGATGGATCAATTAATAAATTAGGAGCAGGAGCAGGAGTTTGGATACATAACATGGAAAAAAATCATGCAGAAGGTTATGCCTTCAGATTAAATTTCAAATGTATAAACAACATGGCTGAATATGAGGCTCTAATTTTAGGATTGCAGATTGTTAGAAATTTAGGAGCCAAAAGAGTGTTAATCATGGGAGATTCTGAGTTAATTGTGAAACAAATAAGAGGAGAATATTCTTTATATAATCCTAGATTAAGCCAATATAGAGAAACAATTTTAGATATGATTAGTGAACTGCTTGAATGTGACTTTGCTGCAATTCCTAGAAAACAGAACATGCAGACACACAATTTAGCAACTTTTGCTAGCACCTACAATCTACCTTTTTAACCAAATCATAAATATATAGAAGAAGTTAAACACAGGCCTACAACACCAGATAATCTAAAATATTGGCAGATATTTTCACAAGGTGAACAGATTTATCATTTCATGAATACTGAAGGAGAATTTCAGAATTGTAACATAGACATAGATTGTATAGTAGATCAAACCATAGATAGTGAGATTGATATAAATTTTGTATATGTAAATAATTTAGATTTCACTAAACCAATTAAATTTACTCAAGTAGAAATAGATAATTTAGAAAAGGTAAAGATTGAATAATTAATAGATGATGATTCTAGCATTTTAAACCTTAAGAATAAATTTTTACCTAAGGGATTAGCCCCTTTAGAAGATATTTTTGATTCAAATGATGTTGCAAGAAAACCAAATATGGAACCATTAAGCTTTGACATAGAGGAGTGAAATATAGGAACTGAACTTAAGCTTAAGATGATCAAAATTTCAAAAGCCTTACCTGAAGAAGAAAAATTGAAATACATAGCTTTGTTTAAGGAATTTCAGAATGTATTTGCATGGAGTTATGAGGACTTAAAATATTATGAAACTAGTATAATACAACACAAAATACCCATAAAATAAGATAAAAAACCTTTCAAACAGAAACTCAAAAGAATCAATCTAGTTTTAATGCCTTTAATTGAAAAAGAGGTTAAGAGAGTGTATGAAGCCTAGGTCATTACACCAATCAGATATTCTGATTAGGTTTTCCCACTAGGAAAAAGACAGGGGAGATCAGATTGTGTGTTTATTTCCAGTATTTAAATAAAGTGTCCTTAAAAGATAACTACCCTATCCCAAAGATGGATAACATTTTATAGAGGGTGGTTGGTTCTTCCAGGATTTCATTGCTAGATGGATTCTCTGGATATAACCAAATTTTAGTTCAACCATAAGACCAACCAAATAATGCATTTACCACTCCTTGGGGTACTTCCATATATGTGAAAATGCCTTTTGGGTTAATGAATGTAGGGGCCACTTTTCAAAGAGCTATGGATATAGCTTTTTCTAAAGAAATTCATGATTTTCTTTTTATCTATGTAGATGATATAACTGTATTTTCAAAAACTTATAATAAACATCTAGATCATCTCAGACAAGTGTTTATCAAATGCAAGAAATTTGGAATTTCTTTAAATCCTAAAAAGACTCCATTTGGACCTGAAGAAGGTAAATTTTTAGGACATATCATATCTAAAGAGGGAATTAGGATAGACCCAGCTAGAATAGAGGCCATTCTGAACATTAGTCATCCGATGAATATTGAAGAGTTGCAGGCTTTCTTAGGTAAAACCAATTTTCTTAGAAGATTCATTTCAAACTTAGCAGAAATAATTAGAGAGCTCAATAACATGTTGAAAAAAGACTCAGTACTTAAATGGACTGTAGAGACCAAACAATCATTTGAATCAATCAAAGCCTTGACAAAAACGCCAGCCCTAATAAGTCTTGATTTCAAAAAATATTTAATTATTTTTTCCTTTTCTTTAAAACATACTATTGCTGCAGTATTACTACAGAAAAATGATCAGGGCTATGAGCAACCCATTTCTTTTTTCATAAAATCACTTAGACATGCCACTTTAAATTATAACATAATGGAAAAGCAGGCACTAGCTTTAGTGAAGGCTATCAAAGATTTTAGAGTGTAAAGCTTATATTCACACATCATAACTTATGTTCCAAATTCAGTTGTGAAGGAAATTCTAACTTAGAATGGGCCTGTTGGTAAAATAAGCAAATGGATTGCCACCATTTTGGAATATGACATGGAGATTAAGCCCACCAAACTCATTAAAGGTCAAGGTTTAGCCAAACTCATGGCTGAATCAAATTTTCATGATTTAGATATAAAATTTACTTCCCATTTAGATGATCAGGAAGAGATGGCGACTCTAGAGATCAGTGAATCCTTTTCAGACTCACCATGGTATGCAGATATCATATTTGTATTACTTAATTTACAAACTCCTCCTAGATTATCAAGAACTAAAGCTATATTTTTAAAGTTAAAGGCAATGACGTTTTGTATCATAGACAATGCACTATTTTGGAAATATCATGGTGGCATTTTATTGAATTTTTTGTTTAAAGAAGAAGCTGATAAATTTTGGAAGATTTTTATGCAGTTGAATATGGAGGACACCTTTACTGGAAGAAAACTGCAGATAAAATCTTGAGAGTTGGTTTTTATTGGCCTACACTATTTTCAGATGTGAAAAAGTATGTGACGTCTTGTCACAAATGCCAAATCTTTGAGGGGAAGAAAAAGATAGTACCTTTACCCCTTAAACCCATCTCCATAGAAAGGCCTTTTCAGCAATGGGGTCTTAACTTCATTGGTGAAATTCACCCTCCATCCTCAGCCCAACAAAAGTGGATTTTGGCAGCCACAAACTATTTCACTAAGTGGATATATGCCATACCTTCCAGGCAAGCCACTGATACTGTCATAATCTCATTTTTAGAAAACAACATATTTTCAATATTTGGATGCCCCCAAAAGCTCATTACTGATAATGCAACTGCTTTCAAGTCCAAAAATATGATTGAATTCTATAATAAATACCACATTACCCTTGGCCATTCCACTACTTATTGCCCTCAAGGTAATGGTATTTCTTAATCCTCCAATAAAATCCTTGTGAATATCATCAAGAAAATACTAGAAGAGAATAAGAAAACCTGGAACAAAAGATTAGTGAATGCCCTACAGGCAGATAGACTTACCACAAAGAACTCCATTGGTACATCCCCTTATCAGCTAGTTGATGGGATGGATGTTGTTTTTCCATCTTATTTAGTAGTACCAGTAATGAAAATAATACAAGAACTGCAAGTTGAAACCAAAGATATCCAAAGAAGGATAAATCAAACCATACACTTGCAGCAAACTAGGGAAGATTTCTATCTCAAGTCTCAATTTGTTCAAGAAAATATTAAGAAGATATTTGACAGGAAGACTAAGGAAGATGATTTTTATATAGGTGACAAATTTCTTAAGTGGGATTCTAGGAAGAAGAGAAAGGTAAACATGGGAAATTTGATTTTTTATGGAAAGACCCTAATGTCATTTATGGTTACAGAGGTAACAATGCATTATTTTTGAAGGATTTTGATGGATCAAACCTATCAGGTGGACCTATCAATGGTAGAATGTTGAAGCATTACTATTCCCTAGACTAACATTAGTTCACTTTGTTTACTTTGTTCATTGTACATAACATTGCATATTTTAGATTGGATTGGATGTTTTTGTAGCAAAGTTGAAGCTCGGAGAGAGAGCCCTAATATGTGAAAGACAAAATATCATAAGTATGAATAATGCAGAGCTCAGAAAACGGTTTCAAAGCCAACAAATTCAAATTCAAAGGCTACTAGTCTCAAAGTTCTTGACATTTCACCAGGAAATTCCATCCCCATGTGGAGCGACTGTTAGGGTCCTATAATAATAGGATTCATAATTTTTAATTGAATTTTATTAGTCTTGTAATATGTGCATACTTTTATGTCAACAAAATTGTTTTCCCATATTAGAAAAATAAAACATGTAAAGAGGGTAAAAGTCCTAAAAGAAAAATCAAAGGACTTGAAAGAAAAAATATCAAAAAGAATATGAAAATGGACCCCAAACAAAAAGGGATAAAAATAAAACATGAAAGAGATGCAAATCCAAATGCCACTACTATTTACTTTTAATGAAAAATAAATATTGTGTGCAACTTGTTAAAATGCCACAATCCATGAATGTTAAACAATTTAATCTCGACCTTTCATGCTTTAAATTTCATGTTGTTAGATAGAGAATAAAGATCTAGCCAAACAGTCTAATATTGATAGAAGAATAGTTAGGTAGAGAATAATAAGGAGCTCAACAGTTTAATATGAGCCCTTGGAAGAAATAAGGATAGAATTAGTTAGTTTGTTGTTTAAAAGAAAAATGGATAAGGGTTTGCAAGCTCAAATGCACCCATGTAAATGAAGAAAAAATGTCAGGGTAGTAGATGGGTAGGTAGAAGAAATTTTCACAAGCATGGATAATAGATAATTGGTCATTTTATTTACTAATTTTCCTTTAAAATCATTTCCCTTCTAAAAAATACCCCTTCCCCTTCATTTTTCCCTTTTTCCCATTATCAATCATTTTTTCCTTACAGAAAGCCCCATTTCCTAAGTTAAAACACATTTATCGTAGGAAAAGTAAAAAAGCCCTTTACTGATTCCTCTTTTATTAAAAAATACACTAAAAACCCATAAAAATACATTAATCCTAAAGTTAAAAACACATATGGGGTCCCACCATAAAATCTTACCACGATGTTGTTTTTTACTTCGTGTATTTCTATATTTCCCTGTATTATATAAATCCCGCAATTACATTACATTATTAAAATTGAATTAATATATTAAATCCCATATTAAACCTATAGCCCGTATTATATTAAATCCTTTATATATCATTCCCATCCCATATTTTTATTTAAACCTATGATTTAATATCCCACATGTTATATAATCCCAGGCCCATTTATTATCCCCGCCGTTCATAACATTACACTTAACCAAACCCCATAGGCTAATATAATAAACTCATTCTATCATAATAAAACCATGACCAATACATATAAACCTACCACATGGAATATGTCTCAGGACCCACACCCATCAATCCCCCATACTTCGTCACATCATCCTAGCGGTTTGATCTTCACCTTCCAAATCCGACCACCATTAAACTCTATCGTACATTCCTTTTCCCGATTGTTAACACACCTAGACCTTGCGAAAATCATGGTTTGCAGGGTTCTCCTCCTTGCTACATGTCTAAACTTCATTCGATCGTGTCATTCAAAACATTACCACTAACCACCTTTGGAGCTTGCGAAAACCTCTGAGTGGTTTTCCTCCCGGTGCGCAAGCCATCCTGTCATTTGAAATGACTGCACTTTAATGTAAACACGGTTTCATATAAAAAATCATATAACTGCCCAATTTCACCTTTTCATCCTTTCTGTCACCATTTTGACACAGACAGAGCTATTTGGACCAAAAATATTGTTGTCGACTCCATTTTTAAGCCAAATTGAAATAGAAATCCAACCATCTATGGCTACAAACATTGTAGAAGTCATACAAGAGCTATTAAATACCAGCAGAGCTTCAGAAAGATTTCTTCAACCCCAGAAAACTTCTGCGAAAGAAAATATGCATTTTTCCCAGGTATTCTTCAAAATAAAAGACCTATTCCTTCATCTAATGAAGTAATATAGCTAATTGAATCATTTAGAGCCTTTTGTCAAATCTAAAGAACGCACTTTTCCTTCCTAAAAGATATTTTCTATAAACCCTGGACCTACTTGCACATATTCTGAAGCCTTGGACTGTTTAAGATCACATAGATTGAATAAAATGAAGAATTTAAGCCTTTGTATACATGAAAAATCCTCTCGTGCCTTTCAATTCATTTTCTGCAGACTATAGGAATCTTTTTACAAAATTCCAAGGTCTTGAGATTACCTTTTGTTATAGAGATTATAGTTTCATCAATTGAGTAATTTTATACTTTTGCATACCATAGATAAATCCCTGATTTCTATCCAAATCCTTGTGCAAACTGTTATAATTTTCCAGAGGTACTCCTACAGGCCTAAATCACTATTTCTAAAGTCAAAAGAGTAATACAATTGATAAATCAAGTAAATAAATGGCTTCCAAAAACATTGTACCTATCAATTCTCTATAAACCCCTATTGTAGATGTAGAGAAAATTCCATTAGCTGACATAGACTTCAAGATTATTAACACAGTCATAGAGTTTAATCTTCTTGAGCTCCACTGTTGGAGCCAAGAAAAATCCATAGATCAAGTTGATGAAGTGTTTATTTGGGAGTCAAATTTTCCAAAATATGTTGTCCCACAAACCTTCCAATGCCCAGAAGTGATTAGACTCTGTCAATCCTGCTATTTCCCTGATCATAGAACTATAATAAACCCTAAAAAGGAAATTCTATTTACCATTACTGCTGAGTCAGTTAATCAGATGTTGCAGATACAACACAGGCCTGATGAAAATCCCTTTATCCATTGAGGCCCTCACTCAGATATACCTCAATCTAGACTTCCCCAAGAGGTTCTAGATATTTCAAAATTTCATGCCATCTTCTGTAGAAATTCCCAAGATAAATCCTCCATACCCTTCTACCAAATTCTCTGAAAGGACAAGACATATCATCTGCATGTTGTCTTTTATTCTTGGTTATTTTACAAATGAACATTCAGATGTTGGAGTGCTTGGGTTTTTATCTACTTTCACACCTGGTCAGTCTCCTACTACCATTCTTATTTTTTTCCAATATCTTTCTGATAATATCCATGATCAGTTGGTCAAAATTCCTTATAAAGGTGTTTTCAAGTATTCCTCATTCTTATTCCATATGTTCTTATACTTTCATTCTAAGAAATTCAATATAAACCTTCAAAATCTTGATTTGGAAGGAAACCCAAAATTAGTTATCTTTTGGACTTCCTTGATAAGGAAGGACTCCAAGAAGTTCAATTATATATATTTTACTAATTCTTTCATTCATCCCATGGTCATTTTGTTGAACAAAATCAGGCATCTCAAAATTAGTGATGAAATTAAAGAGATCCTACAGTTGTCAGAGAATAATAGGACAGGTGATTGGTACTTTTACCAAAATCATAAGAGTATATGGATCAAGTCCTGTTCCATATAAACTTCCCAAATATCTCCCTATGAGGTTATTTTCCCTTGAGTACATAAGGTAGATTATTAATTCAGATGCAATTAATTTCTTGGCAGCAAAGAAGAAGACACAGTTCAAATTGAAAAATTACGTTGGCCCTTTTATATATAAAAATAGATATTCAGTAAAACATTTCCATGGTATTATGATCCCCTTGGATTTATAAGTAAAATGAGAGTTAAATGCAAATTGACTTCCTATGTACATGAAAAGAAACCAGACATAGAGAAATTCTCCAATCAATCTGAATTGTTGGAGAACACCTTGGTAGAGGTAGACAAGCAAAGTGATACTATTCAAACTTTGCAGACTCCAGTCCAAGAAGACATGAATGTAAAGAGAAATAGAGAGGAAGGATCATACACAACAGAAACAACTACTGAGACTAAATTTAAATTGAGATACAGTAAAAAGCCAAAGTTAAATCCTACCAATAAAGAAGTGGAAACAATAGAGGTGATTGATACAGAGATAGCAGCAAAGGAAAATGAACCTCCTACAATAATTGAAGAATAAAAAAAACCTACAACTTCAAATACTCATTTCATTCAAAAGCAACATAGTATTGAAGTTTCTTCATCTAAAAAACAAGCAGAAAAGGAAATGGATATCAAGGAAAGATACAAAGAAATCAAAGCTAGAAATGAATAAATTAAAACTAGAATATTTTCTCAATATCTGAAACAAACTCCTGGTATCTAGAATAGGATACTTTCATCCTTTGAATATAAGAATAAAAATATGTAGATGACATTTCTTCAACCCACAGTTCGAACTCCCAAAACATCTTCTAATTACAAAAAGACAGATTGTAAAGTCTTGGCCCAGGATATTCATCCTCTGGACCAAATTGAGTTTCATATGCATGCAGGGGAGATGATCTATTATATAATGACCACCAAGGCCATGAGTGTACGAAAGCTGCAAAACACTCTAGAAAATATCAGAGATTAGCTCAAATTGGAAAAATAATCTTCACAGCCAAAAGACACTAGAATTAAAACTTTGGAAGAACTAGTAATTGAAGTAGGATATGATCCTAAAAATGTCAAAGTTGTAGATGAATTGATAAAGAAGAAAAATTCAGACATTACTGCATTAAAGAAGAAACTAAAGTTGCCCCCTACAGAACATCCTCAAGAAAATGAAGTACTACAAGATACAAATAAAAAATATGAGATGATGAATTTGATTTTACTGTTAACTGCTCAGATAAAGGAAATGGAGAATGAAATGGACAAGTTGGTCCAAGAGAAAAAGGATAAAGAAGAAGAAATTCTAGTCACAGTTATTCCTATAGTTACTACTGTTGTACCTTCCAAACTAGTTGAGTAACTGGCTCCTACAGTCCCCATGTCTACAGCATTATCTGTCACTTCATCAACAACTTCAGCAATAGAGTCTTTAACAACAGCATCACAACATACAGATGAAGCAAGAAAGTTGGTAAAAGTTATGAAAGACATGTCTATTCAGACTAATGAGACTAAAAGACTCAAAGAACACCTTAAAAGTCTTGAATATGAAAAGAAAATTTCCAAGATAATGCATAAGAATGAAGAACAAAGGGAAAATAGGTTAAATGATCAGTTTAAAAAGTTAGAAAAATATCTAACATTAAAGGAACCCATGGCCCAAATCAGACAACAGTTATGGGCCAATATCATTGGAGAAGTCAATGATATTTGGCCAGCAATCCAAGTCATATATGAGTGGAAAAACTTAGTCAAATCAGAAAAATAAGCCATTCAAAAGATAGAAGAAGAGCTTGGTAAGAAACCTGAAGAAGCTCTTGAAATCATCAAGTTTCTAAATTCTAAGAACAAGCAAGAGTTAGAAGAAATTGGTATTAATGATAGAACAGAAACCATCCTAGAAGTTAGGAAGGTAACTTCTGAAAATAATTCGATGATATATTTAAAAGAGAAATGCCAAAACATGGAGGTTGCTATCACAAGATTTATGATGAAATTTGATGTCCTAAGGTAGAAATGCCTTCCAAATCCATTAGTTATTCATGACAAACTAATGAAGCATGATGACTATGACAAGAAAATGAGAGAAATTTCCAAGGATTAGGTTAATCTACCTACCTCGCATGGTATTCCAACAGGGAAGGTAATCTACAAGAATTTGGAGAATTTGTTTTACCTAAAACATGAGGTGAAACACATATTTATCAATAAGCCCACATTCTCAAAGTATATTGAAGTTGATGAGATTTTCAGAAGTATGATGAAGATAAAATTTCTAGAGGCAAAACTTTGGGAAAATTTGACTGATTTACTGTGAAATCAGATTGCAGTAAGTACAAAAAAATAAAAATAAAAGAGAGCTTTTTGTTTTTAAATTTATAGTTATATTTTTGCAGAGAAAGAGTATCAGTGAAACAATATCATGATAAAGACTATCAGTTCTTGGTTAAAGTTTAAAGTAAATAAAAAATTACAAAGAAAAGATAAATTTTCCAGTGTGAAAGACACCTCATTGTCCAGCTACAATCTTCGTTGAACAACAAAGAGAGAAAGTAGTAACAAAATGATGACAACAAACAATAATTTCGATAAAAAGGAGACAACTAGCATTAGTTAGAAAGGTGTCACTATCTTCTTGCATGAAGATATTTATTTTCCATGAATAATTCCTAATCTTGTTTTAGGATATTTTGTAAATATTTTTTTGTATAAATACTTCTCATTCAGAAGTATTGAGTATGGATGAATTGTTGAACATTTCTATAGTTGTAGTATTCTGAACCTAAGGGTGATTGTACCAATTTCGAGTTAGCAGACTGGACTAAAGAAATAAAGCATCCTACTACAGGATTCATGTATTGGGCCACTACAGTGAAGTATTTTCACTTGTTTCTTTGTCAATTTCTTATGTTTTTAATCAATACTTGAATGTTGTTCTAAATCTAAATGATAAATCAGAAATTGTTATTTCAGAATATGTTAAAATCACTCTGTCTTGAACTATTTATCATTTACATGTTTTCCACTAATATCTAGACTAAGGAACCCTTAATTTCTCCCTATTTTCGATTGACCTCTACCTTTTCACTCATTATCTGGATATGAGAACCCTTAATTGCTCTCTTACCCCGATTGAAACCATTTTCACCATCAGCCTTGAAGATCTGAAGTAACTCAACTATCTTTCCCTGTAAACATTTCCCTTTAGAACTTGATCGTGATCTGACTGCTTGACACATTGACTCCATTAGCCCAATGGAATGCAGACCTACATCCATCAATCTGAGTAAGTGATTTCACCACCAAATCAAATCAAAACCCAAAACCAATTTACCCTACTTAACTAGCCTAAAATCAATTAAAATAAAAAAATATAAATCATATAGAGAGAGCCCTCTCTGAGCATTAGGAAGGCTAGATCCTAAGGCTTAAAATTAGGTTTGTGGTTACCTTTAATATTATTTAAGCTAAAATAAAAAATCTCACAACTTTTGAGAATTATTGGAGTGATAACAATGAGAAAACCCTAGAGGTACAAGACAGGATTCTAGAGAGGTTTTGAGCTCTTCCAAGGGTTTTTCCACCTTCCACCCATCTAAAAACAGCTTCACTCCACCTTCCCTACACTTTTCTCACCCATTTTTGGCCTCGAATTTTCCTCGGACTTTTTCTTGTAGTAATTAAGGACTTTCTCGTAGCACTATAGGAAACGTGTAGCAACACTTGAAACAACACCAATGGGCCCCTCCTTAAGCCTAGAAACCACCATCGACCTCATCCAGACCTACTAAAATCACCCAGACACCCTTAGCCATGCACCCATGACTTCAAGCCCTTCATAAGCCACCTAAGTGTTTTTTCCTCCTAGCTACAAAAGACTGAATTTACAAGCATAGTTAGGTCATGATTAGCTACATGATTAAAAGAATGATAGATATAACATATATTATATAGGGTATGTTTATCAATTTGGCCCAACGAAGTGTGATTAGGTTAGTTTCCTTTATGCAATTTCAATTCAGTAATTTAGTTCATGAAAAATGCCTAGTTTTCTTCCATTTCATATCATAGCTTAATGTGTAGATTTATTTCATTGTAGAGTAGTTAGATGTACTTTCTTGCTGATAGAGTAATGGATTTGAATAATTTGTATCCATAGGTATAAATTCATAAGTGTGACAGACTTTATCCAGAAACCCTAGAAATAGCACCCTTTCATAGAGCGCAAAAGAGGATGACATGAGTAGAATGCATCTGTTGTGTACATAGCACTATCACCTCCAAGTTTGTACGAAACTCGAGTTGATAAAATAAAGTAGGGAAACCTCTAGGAGTTTCAACATTCTTGGTGAAATACCAGGGCTCACCACATTGATAGTGGATCACTGGGGCATATTATTGGTTCGAGAGAAGTGCTTGAGAGGCTAACAAAATAGGAGTTTGAACTACACATGAAGATTTACGATAGGAGTTAGAAGATAGTTAAGATAGAAGGGACTATACCATTCAGGACAGAGTGAGGAGGATGCTATGAGTTCATAATGTATTATGGGTATTAGAGCTCAAATGCAACACTTTTTCTATCTCATATTCTGATACTAAGGGGTTTGAGATCGTGTTCTAAGATGGAAAAGTGATCATCAGGCACAGGGGTTATAAATCTAGTACAAGAGAAATACATAGAGTAAGAGAGTGTGGGTTGTATAGGATGAAGGGTAAGCCCTTCAATAAAGGAGAGAAGAAATTTCCTGAGACTTAGGAGGATTCAATTTTGAGAGGGAGTTTGCAAACTTAGAGGGAGATTCCACAACCTAAGAAGAGTACATCATGAGAGGGAAGAAAGGAGTCTGATATAGCTAACAAGAAGGAGCCATGGAATGGTCTAAAGGCCTATAAATAGAAGAAGAGGTGGGAAGATTCAAGTAGTAGGGGAAATTCTAAGGAGGGTATTTTTTATGCTTTAGGTTATGTTGTTGTAGTAGAGAGAGATGAGGATGCATGGTGGAAATAATTTTGATAAGACTGTGTTCCTATTTGGGTAGATGATGTACTTCCATGCAATGGAAGTAACTAGCTCTCTAAGAGGGAGTATTAATTTTTGTAGCTTGGGAGGTACTCCCACAAATTGTGGGTACTTGATTTGTGAGGAAGTGACTAAAGTACCCAAGTCATGCATTCTAACCCCAATTGAGTGGGAAAATAACTCAACTTAATAATATAAGGGAAAAGTTGGTAAAAATCTAAAAATATCTAGAGTTTTGTTAAGAAACACTAAAAATGAATTATAAATAGAGGCCAATGGAGAGGCCTAAAGGCACAATGTGAAAGTGATCATTCATGAGATCTATTCATGAGTGAGAGGGGTATATGTCTGAGATAGCTTCTATAAGAAATATCATGGAAGGTCAGTCCATGTATGGTAGAACTAGGGTCAATTACCTAAGAAGAAGCCAAGTTTGTTGAAAGTGATCGTGACTAAAGAAAAGGAAGAGTTTGATGGCATATATCTAGCCACTAGAGAGGCATATCTAGTCTAGTTTATGTACAGGTCGAGTAAAGTGAGAAAATATGTTTGTTGGAAAGTGATATATGCAACAATAAATTTATATCTAAGTGTTGGATGGTGTTACAGCTGCTAAAACCCCCCTCCAAAAAATTTCCTGCGCTTCAATTTTTGAGCCTACCTTTTGTCAATAAGAACTTATATTTCATGGTCATCAAGTGTTCCTCTTTATTTTTAAGTGTCATGATCAATCATTCCTGCATGCAACATTTGCGTGTGATGTTTTGACTAAGTCTTGCTGCGAGTAGTTGCACAACTTTTGACAAAAAGTTATTTCCCTTGAAAAACAAGCCAACTCATGTTGTGATCTAGCACTGATTGTTGGTCTTGATTCTAGGAACTATGAAATCCCTTGCCACTAGAGACTACACAATGCATTGAGGAAGTCAAATTTGAAACCTACAAGACAAACAATTATTGATCATGTGAAATGTGCAATATTCCATTGAGAATCAGAAATTGCGTAATCAACTAAGCCCGTGGACTGCACAATCCCTTGTCATTGGGAATTTTTTATTCCTTTCTTCCAGTGGATTGTGTTTTCCCACAAAATAAGAAATTGTGCATCCCTAGAAAATATGGAGTGCACAATCACCTCCAGACAAGTGGCACAAAGTTTCTATTTTCGATCTAAGGACAAGTGTCGCTTTCTCCTTGATTTTAGGCATGAGCGTCATAAATCATAGCGTAATTTAGTGCAGGATAAATATATATAATAAATTATTTTAGAGCCATTTTCACACTTGAAATTATAACTATATCCTTCCCCACGAGATCAAGGAGCTTTGGATTCATTTTGCAACACTTTTCTGGGTAAGTTTCTAAAGTGTCTCTTTTTACTTCTTTTTCCACCACTTTTGTCATTTTTGTGTTTTAAAGTTCCACTTTTTCCATTTATTATTGTATTTATTAGATTTTCTTCTATATATACCTTTTACAAGTGTTGTTTTAGTTCTTCGTTCATTTTTTAGAAGTGTCACATCCTTCCTAAGATTTTTTTCATACCGACAGTTACTTTTATTGGGACTTTTTGCACATGCATGTTCTTCCCTTTTCATAATATTTTTTGGTTGATTATAATTATTTATATAAAATATATTAATTATGATCAACCCTTACTCCTTAATCAACTTCAAATCTCGAATTTTTCCTCTTCCTTGCGAAATACTGCATGATTCTTCATGAGTCACTGCCTCCCCCTACTGCACATTGCATAATTCCAAGACTCAATATCATCCCTTGACAATTGTGACTATGTAATGCACAATCGTTGGATTTCCTAACTGCACATTGCACAATTCCAACCATCAGTTTCCCAGTCCTGGCCTTTGAGACTACACAATGCACATTTCTCTCTCTCTGTTCTTCCTAGTTGGGACTGTGCATTGCGCAGTATCAAACCTCAATCCGTCGCTCTAACAATTGATACTACACAATCCACCTCTCTCACTATTCATTGCACAATGCGTGAGATAAACCTACCCTCTTCCAACCTATAATTGTGCAATATCTCTCCTCATCACTGTTTTGCTAATTTTTCATGATTGATGAGCTAGTTTGTTTTAGAGATAAATTGTTTTTATATGAGTGTATATTTTTCCACATGTACTGCAGGCCTTGAGCATACTTATTTTCAATAGTAAAAAAAATAATTCCCCCAAAGATATCAACATAAAAAGAGGCTACAAAAATAAATAATGATGAGGTGGTTGAAATTCCTTCATCCTCAGTTCCCATTCTAATTGATACACAATTACACATTGAAAAGGACTCAGATATGACATGGAACACTCCTAAGGATGCATTCATAACCACATAATTTAGATAAGGCTTAGAGGATAGAGAGGTCTACATTAACATCCAATGTTAAAGGCTTCACAATGTCACTTGCAGATTCCTAGTCTTAGCTTGTGCAAATGGCATCAAATGGATTCTGAAAGGATTCCACTCCAAGAGCATGTCCTTGAAAAACACTAGTGGGAAGCAAGTTTCCTCCTACCATCCACATGGAATCCACTTGATCTATCACTTCCTAAGCCTAAACACCATATGGAATCTTATTTCTTTGCAGCAATAGGCTATCACAATACTAAGGGTGTGTTCAGGGTGTGGGTTAAGAACCGTTGAAGTTTTTCCATACACAGAAAAGCACCTATAAGACAAGTTCACTCAGAAATGGTACTTCATAATATTATGTTTCTAAATTTACCGAAAAAAAAATATTCAATCCCTCCTAGAAGGATGGGTTGACATGTTGTATTAGAATCTCTATCATGGGAATATATTCAACTAGTCCAATCTTGTGTTGCAACAGCTAAAGATCAATATGAATAAGGCAAAAAATCCATGAAAATGAAATAAACAACAATTATACATGCTACCTATAGGAAGATATATGTGCTTGCAATGATTTTCTTGGCATGGATTGTAAATTGACCTCCTAAGACCCTCTTATTCATATCTATTGTAAGTTGTCAGTAGAATGCAACTACAGTGGATTATTTGAAAAGTTGGCTGATTATTTATTCAAGGTCCTATACCAGATGATATTTGAATAAGAGGCCCATTGCATGTATCGTGAGGAAATGAGTGCAATATCAGAATTTTCATATTGGTTCGTCTCACCCAACAACGCATACCTCAGTTTTTCCTTATGGAAAAAATCTCATCTTTTACCGAGGTATGCTAGTGACAAAATAGTCATGTAATAGTTAGCATATCATCCTGTCATAGGATTTTCCGCAGTGCTGCAAAGGAATAAGAAAACACCCTGGCTTTCTCTTCCCTTGCGAGTGATATCTTACATGATTAATAACCTGAAGGGTGTAGAAACTAAAGTGAAACAATTGGAATAATTTAGGTTTGGTACAATAGACTATCATCAGTATGATCCAAAAGGATATTTCAAGAACCACTATTCCAAGTTACACTTTTTCTAGACATATGGGGCCTATTCTAGGCCAACAAAAGAAAATATGATGAATCACTATAATGCCTCTTAGTCATGTGCACCAAAAGATTAGGTAAGCCCTTCCAATGCAGTTCTAGAAAAAAGTGTTACTCCAAAAACAAGCACCTAGAATAGCACTCTCTCATTATTATTAAGTATAAGAGGAAGGTTTCCCAGAATCCAACATAGGAGAAAAGCCAAAAATTCAAGTAAAATCTAGCTACTCTAAAGGTGGATTTGGCAGCGAAGAGAAAAGGAAGCAATTGGAATGGGATAGGA
Organism: Pinus albicaulis; assembly: GCA_034641835.2. NCBI lineage: Eukaryota > Viridiplantae > Streptophyta > Pinopsida > Pinales > Pinaceae > Pinus > Pinus albicaulis. The sequence goes on from CM076578.1 coordinate 441,106,913, forward strand.
AAAATGAAGAAGAGAATATACAAAAGGAAGAACAAGAGATTAAGGGATAGGAGGAAATTCAAGTGCAATAGGAGCTAAGGAAAAGGATTAAGAGGAAGCTAGACTGAAGAAGGCAGCAAAATAAAAGAAACAACAACTGGAAGAAGAAGATAGTAAGCAAAAGAGAGAGAAAGAGCTTGTTAAAGAGATAGAGGAGAAGATAGTAGCCCAGGACATGGAAATAGAACAAGATGAGAAGAAAGAATATGTTGGCGTCATGCCCAGTACATAATAAATCATTAGTTAGCCTCTACCTCTACCTATAAATGTGAAAGCCCCAAGTGGTGAAGATGAAATCTATCCTCTAGATGATAACTTGATCATGGATATCTCGAGCTTAACCTTTAATGAGCTAAATAATAGAATTATATAGGAAAGAAAGAAACACTTACCCGATGATCTATCACATCTTGATTTCATTCATATGTAAAGGGTGATCATCATTGATACCACAAGGAATCCTCAAACCATCATTGAAACTAACTTAGCCTTTGCAGGTGCTTCAAAAAAAAATATAGGTCTCCTAATGGAGGAAAAAAAAAATTACAAAGAATTTTGAAGTTGCAAAGAAAAAAATAGAACAACTACAAGCAAAGAATCAGAGGCTATCTTTCACACATATGGTGAGAGCGATTCAAGAAAATATATATGGTGAGAGCGAGACATTGGGAGACATCATGAGGCATATTTATTGGAAGTTGGTCACTTTTCATAAATCAATAGTTCCCTTACACGATATGAAAAGGAAATCATAAGAAAATGTAAAATCCTTGAAAGTCATTCATGCATTCACTACCGCCATTCATGAGTGGGGAACAAAGTATTGGAGTGCACCAACATAATTGGTCAAGAAGAAAAGGAAGGAAGCAGAGTTGGAAAAGGCTAAGGTTAGAGTGATTATACAAATAAATAAACAACTCGACACCTTTTTGGCCGATAGTTTGGTTGCTTATGCATGATTATACAACAACTTGGATTCCTTGGTTCTAGCACACAAGATTCCCTCAGTAGGTCCATTTTTATAAATAAAGGGCATAAACATACTCAAGTAGGAGATTGAGGAATTATTGAATCAACTAAAGTAGATCACTACCAAAGAATACTTGCACGTTAACAAACACACCATGGATAATTTCATAGGTGGTCATTCTAAGATCAATATGAAATTTTTATTGTTGTAGAAATAAGTGCAAACTAGTTCCAAAACCATATACTTAGATGTGATGGAACCTAGAGTCCATTTTCAGCTAGAGTACAAAGCTTGTCATCAATAGGTAACCACATAGTTGCGAGTTGAAGTTGTCGAGCTAGATTTTCCTCAAACTCAAGATTAATGTGTCTAGTTTGTCTTATTAGGCTTGTATTATTAATCTCTACCAATTTCTATCTTATATGGGATTTTGTATTAGTTTACTTGAAATTAAATATGTAAGTCAAGTCCAAGATTTAATTGTGGAATATGAAAAGTTATTATTTAGGAGAATACAAAAGAATTCAAAGGATCATGAGGGTAGCGAAAAGGTCACAAAGGGAGATGAAGGGCCATCCATTTGTTATAAATAAACCCCCATAACTCAAGAAAGGGGCTTGGAACCAAAGGCTTGGAAGCTTAGATTTGGAGCCTTGGATTCTCAATTCTAGCATAGGAGGAATATCATTCTTTGGAGAAGCAAGTGTTGGCTACATGTTTCACTATTGGGGTTAGTGTCTTATCAATGCAATTATATGCTTGGAACTTTCAATTTATAATAAAAAAATCAGAGGCAATATGTCTTCATGCATATGTCATCAATGTAGTAATACTATTCTTTATATGTTTGCGATGTATTTTGTTTCACTCATGATAATGATAATTAACTAATTCATTTTATTTAATATGTATCTTGTTGAATGTGTGATGTTTATGTTATTATGATCATTTTACCTTGTGAACTATTTTTCAGGTTAACTAACTATTATTTTGCGTTGCTCTGGAGTCTCTTCTAAGTTAGTACTATTAATTGCTTCTTATGGGCTCACTTATCTCCCTTTGATGTGATGGAACCTTTCATGCATTACATTTGATACTTCACAAAGTTCATACACTTGTTGTCACCAAAGATATACATATATCATTCTATGTGTTTTTGCAACCAAGGCACATCGTTAAAACTATCCTTTTGGAAACTGACCATATTCCAGTTGGGGATTCTACTCCCAATGATGTGGGTCTAATTAGGAATTCACATCGGGGAGACATCCTTCCATATTAGTGGCTTCTAGCATCGTCAATAGGTTTTTTGTGCTATAAGGAGGGCCAAATGACAAGATGAGCCCGTGAAGTTTGTTTGAACTTTTCTTATCTTAAAATGGTTTCTTCTCATATCTTAACCCCAATTATTTTTTATAGTCAAAATTTCCTTTGGGAATAATCCATGACTTGTCAAATTTGGAATTTGATGGCGAGTGCGGAACAACCATTCTTAAGTACACCTTATGTTTTCTTGAAATTTTCAATTCTCATGAAATTAATTGTGAGGATAATGCTTGAAGGTTGTTCTTCCTTATATTCAAAGTACACATTAAAAAATGGTGTTATACATTGATGAATACCTCTATTAATTCCTTCCGACATACTGTCAAATAGATCCATCAAGCCTTTGACATATATTGTTACAGAAGTGTTTATAAGAATATTATTCATGTCAAAAAGGAACCTGATGAATTTTTTGAAGATTTTCCTTATCGATTCAGTCATTTATGTTATGAGTTTTCTAAGGATGACATAGACTGGAATTTTATGAAAGATAAATTTGAGTATCTTGTTCAATTTTTTTGAATCCGTATGAATCTGAATCCTTCATGTCTCCAAACATTTCTTGTTTATGGAGCTCTCAAATATTCTAAAGAACAAATTGTTGTTCCATGTTTCTTTTTGTTTTCTTTTCATTCTTCATTAAATAAAGCAGGTCCATACACCCAATTTGAAGTTGGAGAATCTGATAATCAATTTTATGTTCCAACACCATCTTCTCCCTCCCCTCATATTCAATATTTGAACTCAAGTTTCCATTTTGAATCTAATTTAATCAATGAAATTGTTTCTTCCCAATGCATTTATCATTCTCCATCAGTTATTTCCTCTGATCCTCCCAATTTTTAGTCGTCACATAAACTTTCTACACCAGTTTCTTTTGATTATCAAAAGGATCAAGTCGAATATGGAGTTAGTGGAGACCAAGAAACTTGTACTATTTTTCATAGTGACTATGTGTGGGATTGTTATTATGAAAAAGAGTTTTCAATTAAAGATGATATCTCACTAGATATTTCCTTTTCTTCCCCTTTCACCCATTTTTATGACATTTTCACTGATTCTATCACTCCTGTTGTGTATTTTGATGATATGGTTTTAAATGGAATTGAATTTGATTGTATTCAATAATGGTGGAATTTTTATTTCAGATCGAAAAAAGGTGAGGAAGAATCCACTCTTTTTAATCTATCTCATTCCTCATAGTTTGAATGTGAAGAATCAGAGATGTAACTTCATGCTTTCAGTCAATCCCTCTCTATGATTCATCATATCATGAGGACCCCCTTCCATTGGATGAAAAATAAAAATTTGATCATGGCTATATTAATATATTCATTGATTCATCTAATAATGAGTCTATGTCTTTAACTGTCGATAATTCCAAGCCATTAGTTTTCTATGATGTACCTTATGATATGTCGCAATCATGTCAAAATTTTGAGACACTTCATATTATGTTGATGGTTATGTGAGGAGCTCACGATCTTGATGGTTGTTCCAAAAATGATCAGGGTGACACTCTTCCTTAAGAGAACCCTCATGAGTTGACCAAATATGTTGGAAATGAACTTGTCTTTCAGCCTCAATATCATTCACCCTTTTAACGTGATCCCATTACCTAATGGTTGGAGGAAAACTACTTGGAAAGCCCTTTTGCTAAGAAAAAGTTCTTATCTTTCTTCATGTTTTCCAAGATTGAAACTTGGAATGAATGTTTTGATATGAGAGTTTTCCATGATGTGTATGAACATTTTTATTAAACATTAGAATGTTTAGAACACGCTTTCTTGTCATGCTTCTCTGCTCGTGTTTTTTGTCATCGAATTTTGGAGCATGTAGAGATTTATCTTTCTTGTTGTATGATTTTCTTGATAATATATCTTGTTGCTAATACCCATGCCGATCTAGGTTAGGAAATTCTTTGTCGGTTGCATTGGAAATTTCACTTTACGTAATCCTAGCCTATATTTTGTTAGCTTAGGAGTAGGTTTAGTTTAGTTTACTTTTTTTTGTTTTCACTGTGTTTTGTTTTGTCTTCCATCTCATATTATTTTTTCTTTCTTAATAATACGCCTTGTATGTAATTCTTGTTTGTTTTTAATAAGCATGGAAAATTTTTAAAGGACATTGTATGACTATTAATGTTTGGTTAAATATCCATCCTTATTCATTGCACGAGCCTTGTGTCTTTTAGTCTATGATGCTTAGACATAAAACACATTATTTCTCGAATAAAACCTTACTGGATCTATGATGCTAAAATATATAAATAAAATCTTCTTCTTTAGTCATATTTTATGTTTGATCATTTAACTTGTAAGCTCGTTCTAGTAGACAAAGGAGAGGAGGAAAATTAAACAAGTGGATTTTATTTCAGAGGTGTATATATATCCTTCTATGAAGGGACAACCTCTTCTTCTTTGAAAAAGTCGTTATTCCTCTTTTTTCCCCATGAAATAATAAGTTTCGAAACATAGTTCTATAAATTAAATAAATAAAGAGTGAAAGAAGATAAAGGCTTCTTGTGTAGAGAGGTGAAGCAAGCAACTTCGTTAGGGTACTAAACAGGCCTACTAGTAGCGAAGCAATTCTTGTGTCCATGTAGTGAATTTTTTCGTAGTATTGAAAAAGCTCGCTACCAATGGAGCAACACTAGAGATGGAAAATAGGACTCTAATAATCCTTTTCACTCGAATATCTATACACACATCCCCAATCAAAACAACCAAAGTGTGACTTTCTTTTTTTAGTGTTTCGCTGACGAAAAGAATGAAAGAAACTATATATTTAAGTCATGATAAGTAAGGAAACTATGATGATCAACATAATGAAAAATAATTCTTTAGGAGATAAAAAAAATTATAGAGTTAGACTGATAGAGAGAAGCTATATTTATACCAGTGCGTCACCAAGTGTTTTAGCTGCTACAACTCCCATCAAACATTTTTTCTACGCTTCAATTTTGGAGGCTACCTTTTGTCAATAATAACTTATCTTTCACCGTCACCAAGTGTTTTTATTGATTATTTAGTGTTTTAATCACTCATACATTCATGAAGCACTTGTGGGTGACATTTTGACTAAGTATTGTTGCCAACAATTGCACAAATTTTGATGAAAAATTACTTTCCTCCAAACACAAGAAAAATCCTTTCTTGATCTAGCACTGATTGCTGGAATTTCTTCTGGGAGTTGTGTAATCCCCAACCACTAGATACTACGTAATATCTTATGGAAGTGAATGAAACAATATTGCAATACAGGTAGTCATTGAGTAATTGAAATGCGCAATCTTCCAGTGAGAATCAAAAAATGTGCAATCCATTAAGCTAGTGGACTACAAAATCCCTTGTCACTGGGAATTGCACAATCCTTTCTCCCAATGGACTATGCATTCCCTCGGAATAATAAACTATGCATCTCTATAAAATATGGAGTGCACAATCACCTATGTACAAGTTTCATGAAGTTTCTATTTTTGATTTAATGACATTTCTCCTTGATTTTAGGCATGAGTGTCATAAATCCTAACCTAATCCCATGGGGGATAAATATGTAGAAAATCTCTAACAAAACTCTGATACCATGTAGAAATTATATATAAACTCTATATCAATGGATTCAATCCAATCACTTAATGTACTAAAACAATATATTGAATACTTCTACTATATTTACGGAATATAAAACATGATCTCTCAATCACATGCAAGTAAGAGAAAGAAATTATCAATCACACAACACAAGATGTATCTAGGGAAAGCACCTTCTCAAAACCCATCTATCATATATTGTACATAGTCAAAGAATCATGAAAAAATAGAATGATTTCTCACACTGAGAAAATATTGAACTCTTTCAATCGTCTCACCTCGATCCTACTCAAAACTCACTAGCAATTCTTAGGCAAAATTGACCAACACTTAGCCAATTCTCAGCCCCTACTTAGAACAACCTTTCTCACACAATCCCTAGGGAATTAATCCCTATTAAATACAATAATCAACCTTCCTTGACTATGTAATCCCTATGGAGCCTTCCTCTGAATTTATAATTGTGCCCAGGAAATTCGCTAATAATACAACTGATATTTGACATCCCTTTAACATCTATCTCAATTGGGTCGTCATCGGAATTGACATGCATGCAAATATTAATAGTGAATCGACAATTACTTGATAGATCACTACTTGTGAATTAAATCTAATTTAATTTACTTGACCTCTAACTAGCTGTTAGGTCCCCATATTACTAGTTTAGTGCCTTATTATTATTATTGTAGCCCCCTTATTGTTATTGTTGTACCTCTGTAACCCCAATATTGTTATTATTGTGCCCCCATGGACTCCTATATATAGAAGGAGGTTTGTTCATTTGTATCATCCAAGAATTGTTCATTTATGTAATGTATTGGACGTTGCCCCCTCGAAGTGGCTGATTTCTAAGGCATTGATCTCTCTTTTCTTCTATTTTTGGAGTTGGTTTCATAACATTTGGAATAACAGGTTTGGATTCTAGGGTTTTACTACTCCAAATAGGTCATCGTGGAATTTTTGCTATCACCTTTTTTCTACGAAGGTTCAAAAGCTAAACTTTTTATAGAGAAAACCATAATTCCTAAGGAACACCGTGGAAAAAATTTAGATGTTGATTCACAATATTTTTGGAGATAGGGTCTGTGGAAGTTAGGGATTTTTCAGGCTCCCGAATTTCATCTCGAAGAGGTGACTGTGGGAAAATCATCATAACTCTCTCTATGAGCATTCAATAGGAATTTTATAAAAAGTGGCCACAAGCAAACGACTATAATTTCCTATATATCAATTTCTAAGCCGAAGTAGAAAACAGTGACATGTGGAACACCGTACAAGGTCGCTCTACTGAACGAGTCCATAATTAGGTCATTGTGGAAGATTTTGCAAAAAATTGTCTTCAATAATCCAAATCAGGTTAGACCTCTAGAATTTAAAAGAAGATTTAGAGGGATACTACAGGGCCCAATTTCAGATATTTAAGATCTGAAATCATAGATATAATTTAGTTTCAATATAGAGCTCCTTAGAAGTAAGAAAAAGGTGTGTATTTTTTTCAAATTACATAAGTCTCATTTGAAAAAATTAGTTTCAATTTATTCCAAGGGCATATTGAAGAATATACATGAGTATTGGGTTCTAAAATGCCCCCTAAAAATAATTCAACGCCCATTAAGCTTTTAGAAGGCTCTACTATGACTCATGAAGATGAAGAAATGCAACATGAAATATCAAAATTACAAGAGCAAGTGCACCAAATTTTGCTATCGGAAAGAGCAACAAAAAAATAAATGGAAGTTTTGAAGAAATGCGTGGAAGCTAAGATGGATGGCATGGAAGTTGGCATGGAAGCTAAGATCGATGAAAAAATGAAAGACAAAATGGAAAACGTGAAGAATGATCTAAAAGTAGACATCAAAGGTTTGGCAAAGTTGATACAAGATAGTAGAGGAAACTCATGATGAGAAAAAAATAAATGCTAATCGTGATTTCATAAACTCTAATGTTGGATGGAAGAACCACCATGTTCCAAATATGGATATCAGGAAGTTTGATGGCAAGGATCCCGTAACATGGATACTACAAATGGAGCAATATTTTGATCTCAATAATGTGAAAAGCACACAAAAGGTATGCATTACAACTTTACATTTAGAACAAAATACAATTATATGGTATCAATGGCTTTGCTCCCATAAACAAATTGTCACTTGGTCAATTTTTACGGAGGAAATGATAGCACATTATGAGGATACAAAAAGCAACACCATATTTAGCCAATTGATAAATCTCAAATAAAAGGGTTCAGTGGTGGAGCACATTGAGGACTTGCAAAAATTGAATATAAGGGTAACTGATATTCCAGAGGATCATAGGATTGATGTCTTCATAGGGACATTAAAGGATAAAATTGAACATGAAGTTCACGTTTGGAAACTTGATTCATTGGAAAAGGCATTCAGGTTGGAAAGAAAAATTGAATTTCAAATTATGGTGACAAGGAAGCCTACCACTCACATAAATAAATACGGAATTGTTGCTACTCCTAGATTTCCACAACCTACAAGGTTTACACCACAACAATTGGAAGAAAAAAGAGCAAAAGGTCTTTGCTACAATTGTGATAACAAATACACTAAAGGTCATAAGTGTGCTGAGAAGAAATTAGTTTACATAGATTATGAAGAGGAACAAGAAAATGAACAAGAATCTTCAAAAGAAGAGGATATACACCAGCAACCAACCCTAGAAGAGGAAGAAATGAGTTTGACCATATCATGTAATGCATTGGCAGGGATTACCACTCCTCAAAATCTCAAGATAGAAGGATATATCAAGAAGAAAAAGGTAATAGTGTTGATTGATTCTGGTAGTACCCATAATTTTCTTCATTGTAAGGTAGCCAAGGAACTGAATTGTTTCCTATACCCAACACCAGAATGTCAAGTGATGGTTCTGTTATCACTCAGGTTTTCCTAGAAGTTGTGTAAGAGGAAAGTATACCCGAGGTAACCACAAACCAACCTTTTAGATGCAGACTCTAGCCAATCTGCATCCAGAGAGGGCTCTCTCTTTATGATTTATCTTTGTTCTTGGAAAGTTTCAGGCTAGTTATAGATTCAAGAGTTTGTTTTGGAAAATGGTGGAATCCACAAACTAAGGGCAAGGTTGAGAGCTTTCAGTCCATTGGGCTATGGAGTCAAAGGATGGCTTTACTGGATTTCTATTCTAAACACAAGATGGTATTACAGGGCAAGATAGCTAGACAGAGAACAATCCTTAAAATTTAGAGTGGATGGGATGATTTTGAAGGGATGAAAGGCAGCTAAGAATCTTTCACTATGTTCAAAATAAAGAAATGAGATGACTACAAACAAAGAGCAATGAAGAATTCTTTATTATAGTAATCAACAATGTTTAAATTAGCAAAGCAAGAGCATTTAAGAATTCATGCTTATAACTAATTTAGAAGAAAACATTAAGAACAAACACATTTGAAATCAGAGTACAATTAAGCAAATTCTGATTCAATCCTTTATGTAAATTATTCATAAATGGATATGATGATATTATAAACTAATATAAAATTTCAGACAAAAGGGTAGAAAAACTTATTGAACTGTAGTCCAACACATGAATCCTGCAACAAGTCCAGTGCTTTAAATCGTCATCCAGTAAGCCACGAATAAATTTCTCCAAGATGCTTTTATTCTGAAAATCTCAATGTTACAACAGAGTAATAGAATCCACCCTCAATACTCTCTTTGAGGGTTTATTTATACACTAAATAATTGAAAATATCTCACACTATCCTAGCCCATAATTTGGGGTGACTAAGGATTAATTTACAAGTAAACAGGAGACAAATGGTCTCGTAGATAGAATAATAAGTAACTGCTGATGTGCTGTTTCCTTTCTTTATGGATGTGCTGGAGGCAAGTGCTGAAAAAGGGCTTGTTGCTGTCTTCTGGAATAATTTCTTTGCTTGTTTGATACTCTTTGTCTTTACGGATACTCTTTAACCTGTGTAACTGATACTCTTTCATCTGTACTCATTTTTACCATTTACCTGATAGTAAAGATAAATTCTCATCCTGAAAATAACTTTTATAGAATTTCTAATAAGTCTCTCCACCATGAATCGTCTGGTATCACAGTCCTTTTGAGCTTTCTCAAGGTCTCATCTGCTTCTGTGAGTTTGTAAAAGGTGGGCTCATTAGGAAATAGATACTTTATTTCATGTTCCAAATGAAATAAATTCCTCACTCTATCATAGATGTTTCTCCCTGTTGGTAATGTTGATTGTGGTAAACTAGGAGAACAAGCAGCTGTATTTTGAGCATGAGCATTTATTTTCTTTACATAGGTTTCCAAGTCCATTATTTGATCCTCTGAGAGCATAGGACTTGGTAACCCACTGTCCAACAAAGCTTGAAAATTCTCTCTGAAAATATTGATATCAACCAAAATATCTGTGCACTTCCTTTCTAAATTCTACATGAAAGTTCTTTTAATGAAAACTCTCTTTATTTCCAAAACTGTGCCTGTCCTGTCTTCAATCCCCAGAACTGCCAGCTGTTGCTTTGTCCGGGTGTTCAAAAATTGAATAAGCGGATTGGCCTGCTCAGGCCTGCCTCTTAATTCATTTCTGGTTCTGTTTATTTCTTCTTGGGCTATTTTAACCAAATCATTTTGTTCAAAAATAGCTTGAATAGAGGGCCAAATACCCTTTATTAACTCAATGATACTACCCCAAAGAATTTCATTTATTTTCTTTAAAGGCTTTTCCAATGAAAGATCTTTTTCCAAAGCCTGAACCAATTTTTCTAATCTTTTTATTTCCCTGGTGTTATCAGCAACTGTCTTTTTAGATGTATCATATTTCTCCTCCAATTTTACTAATTGAAATTTCGTGGTTTGAAGTTCTGTGACCCTTAGTTGTAGACTTTCCATTTGTTTTATTAATTCATCAGAACTCAAACCAGAAGTGTTTACCTGGGATGGCTGTGTTTGCTGACCTGCTGTTGAAGTACCTGTGGTTGTAGCAGCTTCTGTGGCGGATGTCTGCTTGATAGCTTCCTTTTTCCTGCAAAGCTTGTACCACTTCCTTCTCCGTTTCACTTAGTCGCTCAGTCATATTTAGGAGCAACTCCATTATTTCTTCCTGTGAATTCCCCTTTAGAACTTCTTGGGTCTGAGGGTGCCTTGAGGCTGGCAATTTTAGCTGCTTTCTCAGTGCAGCTATGTCATCATCTTTCTTCTTTATTAATGCCTCAATACTTTTAATGTCTTTGGGGTTGTGCCCCAAACCAATGATTATGTCTTCTAAAGACTTTATTCTATTATCTTTGGCCTGTGAAGAGGCCTTCTCAATTTGCAATTGTGCAGTTGTGTTATTCAAAGAATCCTGCAGCGTTATAGCTGCCATGGCCTTATTGGTAAGAGTGGAATAGACCATTTCCCCAGTTTGTCTGTGTAGCTCTATCTGGTCCAGAGGATGGATATCCTTTGCCAAAACTTCAAAGTTTGTCCTAATGTAGTCAGCTGCAGTAATGGGTTTTGGCACCTTTGACTTGAAGTGGCTCATTATCATTTTTCCTTGTGACATGTCAAATGCTGACATTAGCCTTTCTTGATTATGGGGAGCCATTTTCATATATTGATCATATACCTTCATCTTTAATGGATCATTCTTTGCTTTAATATTAATGAAGGTTCTTTTAATATCCCCTGTATCTGTTTTTGGTGGTCTGAAAGAGGATACCTCAGTACTTAATTGCTTTTGTAAGGATTTTCCTTTCTGTCCTGTGTTTGTTTCACTAACTGTGCCAGTTAGTTGACTGTCTTCCCTCCCATCATCAAACACTTCATCTATGATTTCCACTTCTGGAACTAGATCTGATTTATGTTTTTTAGCTTGATGTGTTCCTGAAGGCTCTTTTGGAGGAGTGGTGTCTGGAACTTGCCTTTTATTACCTATTTCCACATTTGATGAAGTTTGTAACTCTGGAACTTGTGTGTGCTTTGCCTGAGTGGGAGAAACCTGTGATTGTTCAGGTGCTTTGGAAGTTTGTGGTTTCTCTGTCATGACTAAAGTTTCAATCACCTGTAATGCAGGTTCCTTTCCTTTACCTTTAGTCTCTGCTGCCACTGGTGGACTGCCTTCCTGCAATCTCTGCTGTGGATTTGCTGCTGAAGATGTACCAATTTGGGGTACCTGCACTTGACCACAAGATTCTAGGTCATACTTCTTCTGAAGATCTTTCATAATTTTATTCATTTTTTCTTCTGCACTTTCTTCTTCAACCAATGTTTTTTCCACCCATTCATCTTGGTTAGCATATTGCTCTATATCAGGAATCTTGTGGTGGATATAAGGGGAAGATTTGTTCTTTAATCTTTTTTCACAGATGAAACCAAATGGGTCATAAGGAACCCAACGAAAACTTCTTTGAAATTTGCAGCGGTTTTGTAATATATCCTCTGCATCTCGCTCAGCCTCTCTAGAATTGCAGATGTATGGACCTAATTGGCTTTTAATCCGGAGTTGAGCTTTCTTTTTCACACTACAAAAATGGATCACATTTGAATTTTTCATTTGCCTGAAATATTCCAAGGCAAACAGTCTCATGGGTACATACTTTGGTAACTTGAATGGATGTAATTCACATCCATAAATTTTGATGACTGTATGGTTTTGATACAAATACCAATCCCCCACTTTATAGGTCCTTGAAAGTTGAAAGGTCTTCTTTATTTCATTACTGAGTCTTGGGGGAGGAATCCCTGTCAACAATGTAGTTGCGGGATATACAAAAAGATCTATAAACTCAGAATAGGAATAGGGAGACTCATAAGAATTAATTATGGGAGACCAAAATATAACTGACCTTTGGTTTCCCTTGGCATCAAGTTTTTGAACAGGGAAAGGGAACTTTTCTGACTGATAGTAGATAATGAGATGATAGATGACTGAGGAATATTTAAAAACTTTTTCATCATCTAGCCTCATGAATTTATCATGGATCTTGTTGGCTATGAAGGAGGCAAAGTCATATTTAATCTCAGGAGGTTGCCCAGGAGTAAAAATGGATAGCAAAACCAAGGTTATCTCATCAACATATTCACTGGTGTTGAAGCCCAAGACAAAAGATATCATATTGAGGATGAGTCTTCCTAATTGATTGAAATAATAAAAACCATAGGGAGGAGACCCCTTAGGTTGATGCTCAGGCAACATGAAAATCTGGCACATGGATTTTAGCTTTTCTGGAGTTAATTGCCTAGTCTTCTCAATCAATTCTTCCATAGACAGAGGTGCCAATTCTTGGTCAGGTTCAAAGTGTAGCATTTGATTGATGGCCTGGGGAGTAATGGGGAATAGAACACTCTGATCAGGAGCTATTACAACCCTTTGAGTGGGATCATAGTTTGAGTGGCAATAATGGATAATTTCTGGGAAATTAATGACTGAGGGGATGAGGTACCTTGGGAGATTGGATTCCCACAGTCCAATGACATCTTGCCCCTTTGAATAATCGTCTCTGCAGCGACAAAAAATCAGAAGGGGGCTTTCATCAAAATGCAAGTCTTTAATCTGAAAATCTCTATCTACCAAAGGTAAATATTCCAATTCACGGTGAGGAGCATTCAGTGGAGTTATATTCAAAGCTGTCGGGGCCTCCATTTTGGTTCTTGTGGATTCAAAATGGAGGTTTCTGGTTTTCTTCACAGGCCGGGCGTGATTTCTAAAATGAAGGAAATTGGCACAATTTGTAGGTTCAGGGAGCAATTACAGAGTTTTAAAACCTCTGGGGAAGATCTCAGTGATGATTTTTAATCACTAATTCAGCGAAAAACAAAGAAAACAGAGTTTTACTTGCAGTTTGGGACGGAATAGGATAAATACCTGTTTTTGGAAGAAAACTGGTTCTTAACAGGTAACAGGCGGTAACAGGAGGACGCCTGAACGCAGGTCTGGCGGATTTATGGAGCGAAATTGAATGGAACAGTGGATTTCACTGAAAATTCGAAAACCGTAGCAGAGAGCACAGTCGCGTTTAATAACGAAAATAACGGAAAAAAACACGAAAAATTGGCTTTATTTACAAGTTAAAGGGTTTTTTAGTTTTTCGAGGAGTGACGTCATCAATGTACGGGCTGACGTATGCAAGGTCGGGCGGTAAGCAGTAAGCGGTAAGCGGTAATCCCCGCACCGCTTATGGACGAAGGTGGTATTAGTCGGGAGGGCAGCGATTCCACAAAGTAATTGACACGTGGACGGTGACTAGTCAAATACCGCCAATCCCCCCGCCGGGTTAAAACTGACATGGGATGGCTAGCTAATAAATGCTAGCCGCAGATCTGTGAAGGAGCCATCCGATGGTGGAAAGGACGGATAGATGACGGAGGTTTAATGCGCGGCCCCGGCGGGCCGAAACGCGATTTACATTATTTAAACATCCCGGGGCGCTTTCTTAATTGCGGGGAATGAGGTCAGGTTATTAACTAACTCGTATAATTAGTAAGTCTCGCTTATATAAAGGAAAAAAGGCTAAAGTGGGTTTTAATCATTGGGGAAATGCCAGGACGAGCCACGTTGGCGCGGGATTTTCCGAAGTTTTGATTTAAAAATAAAACTTCAAATTTATTATTTTTTGGTATTAAACATATAAATCATATGTTTAAAGTTTTTCGTATATATGTTTTTTTATTTTATTATATGGTAAATTAACAAATGTAATTAACTTACCATAGGGGCGTGTTTATGGTATAATGATAAATTTAACCAAAGGGCGTATAGTGGGTTTTTATGTTAATGCACGGGGAAATAATTACTTTGGTTAAACTTTATAATAGAGGGGTTTTGGGGTATTTATAAAAAAGGAGTTATATACTTAGGATAGGGCATTTCACTAGGGATTTAGTAAAATAGAGTTAAATGTAAATGTGACAAAGGACAAGGAAACTCAAAATATTTTGCACATCTAAGAAAGTGATAACTTTTGAAGTAAATTGCAATATCTTATCTTCAACACTTAAACTTAGAATAGCAAGTTATCATGAGGTATTTTTATGGAATTTTGCATAATTTTCCTAAGCCAAATGAGATTTTACTTAGGAAAAGGTTAAAGATGAATGATTATAATGATGAATTATCTCAAGTACTTAGGTCTTTTTGATCATTAGGCCGAGGGTCCGGTCCCTCCAAAAGTCAAGGAAATGCCTTGAGCCCTTTTGATCTCCAAATACCTTAGTACTTTTGGGGGAAATTAGTAAAAACTTTGAGGGGAAAGTGATGAGGGAAGTTAATGAGTTTGACTTTGCTTGCTGTGATTTTCCAGTGTATTTCTTGCTTTAGTATTTGTGATGAAAGCAAAGGATCAAAAACATGTAGCAGCATCATTCATCAGATAACACTTTGCAGCACCATCTACCTACCCTATCTACTTAACACTACCATTTTCTCTTCTTTATCAGGGTGCATTTAGACTTGTAAACCCTTTTCAATCTTTTCTTTTTACAAGGCAAATCTATCTAATTCTACCCTTATTACATCCAAGGGCTCAGATTAAACTGTTGAGCACCTCTTATTAACTCTACCTATCTACTTATCTGCCAAGATTAAACTGTTTGGTCAGATATTTATTCTCTAATCTAGAACATGAAATTGAAATATGAGTAAGCCAAGTTTAAACAGTTTGACTTATTCATGAATTGTGGCAAAGGTTTGACAAGCTGCACACAATTGCTTTATTGCAAAAATGAAATAGTAATGGCATTTGGATTTGCACACTTTCCTTGGTCTATTTTTTGTTTTGGGTTCATTCCTTTCTCTTTTTTGACCATTTTATTTTTCTTACCCTTTGATCTTTCTTTTAGGGTATACCCTCTTTACATTTTTTTAAAATTTTTTGATTTTTTGTTTTTCAAGAATATGGAACACCTTTGCTCAAGAAAGAAGGTTTGAACATATTCCATAGTTCAATAAAGACAATCATGAAAGATGAAACCTATTGGTATAGGAGACTAACACTGGCTCCACTTGGGGATGGCTTTTCCTTGTGAAAAGTCAAGAACAGCAGGTCAGATGCCTCAAAATTTCTTCAAACTGAAACTATTAAATCTTCCTTCTTCTCGTAGCTTTATTGTACATATGATAGTGAAACTTTTTGAAGATTAGGGCCTTCACTTCGGGCTTCAACTTCAAGAAGTCACCATCCAATCAAAACTGCATTAGAAAAAAGGATATATTATGTACAAGTTAGAAAAATCAAAACATTCTAGTAAATGGGATGAAAATAATGCTTGAGCGTTCGACCATTGACTGGTCCCTCTTCAACTTCTGAATTGTCCAACTCCTTCAAAAAGTATGTGTTGTTTCCCTGCAAGGCATGAATGATATAAGGCCCTTTCCACAAGAAATCAAACTTTCCATGTTTCCCTTTTTCTTCTCTTCTAGAATCCCATCTTAGGACTTTATCACATAGTTGAAAATCTTCTGCTTTAGTCCTTTTATCAAACATTTTCTTTAGTTTTTCCTGCAAGACTTGTGATCTTTGGTATACCTCTTCCCTGGTTTGTTGCAGGTGGATTGTTTGATTAATTCTTCTTTGAATGTCATTTGGCTCCACTTGAGCCTCCTGAAGTAATTTCATAACAGGAATTCCTAAATATGATGGGAATTTTGCTTCAAGGCCATAAACTAACTCATATGGACTAGTCCCAATTGATTTCTTAGTTGTAAGTTTGTCTGCCCATAATGCATTGGTCAGTTTCTTGTGCCAGTTCTTTTTATTTTCTTCCAACAATTTCTTAATGATATTAATCAGGCTTTTATTAGAGGATTCTGCTAGTCCATTACCCTGGGGGTAATAGGCTGTTGAATGGCCTAAAGTAATATAATATTTATGGTAGAAACTAATCATTTTCTTTGATTTAAATGCAACAGCATTGTCTGTTATAATCTTTTCTGGACAGCCAAATCTTGAAAGTATGTTGGTTTCTAAAAACCCTATAATCACAGAATCATTGGACTGTCTACATGGGATGGCTTCAATCCATTTAGTGAAGTAGTCTGTGGCAGTTAAAATCCATCTGTGTTGCCCTGAAGAAGGGGGGTGAATTTCTCCAATAAAATCTAACCCCCATTGTTGAAAAGGTCTTTCTTTGGAAATTGGTTTTAAAGGCAAAGGTAACAACTTTCTTTTACCTTCAAATATCTGACATTTATGACAAGTTGTTACAAATTTCCTAACATCAGAAAATAAAGTTGGCCAGTAGAAACCAGCTCTTAAGATTTTGTCTGCAGTTGATTTCCAGTAGAGATGTCCTCCACAATCCCCTGCATGAAATTCATTAAGAACTTTATCAGCTTCATCTTTTAAGAGAAAATTCAACAAGATTCCTTCATGATTTTTCCAAAATAGAGTGCTATCTAAAATACAATATTTCAAAGATGTCATTTTTAAAAATCTTCTTTTGGTTCTGGACAACCCTGGAGGAGCTTGCAGGTTTAATAAAACATGAATTATATCAGTGTACCAGGGTGAATCTAAGAAAGCTTGACTGATCTGTGGAGTCGCCATCTCCTGATTGTCATCCAGTTCATTAATGTCTAAGGCTTGGCAATTAGTTTCAGTCATGAGTTGTGCCAATCCTTGACCTTTTATGAGTTTTGTTGGTTTAATCTCAATGTCATATTCTAAAATGGTAGCTATCCACTTACCTCGTTTACCTTCAATGCCATCTTGAGTCAAAATATCTTTAACTACTGCATTAGGCACATAAGCTATCACATGAGAATATAATATGTAAACTCTGAAATCTTTAATTTCTTTTACCAATGCAAAAGCCTGTTTTTCCATAATATTGTATTTTAGAGATGCATCCCTCAGTGCTTTACTAAAAAATGCTATTGGATTTTCACACCCTTGGTCATCCTTTTGAAGTAAAACAGCTGCAACAGTATGTTCAGAAGCAAATGAAAAAATAATAAAATCTCTGTCAAATTTAGGACTGGTCAGAACTAGTGTTCTGGTTAAAGCCATTTTAATTTCTTCGAATGATTGTTTGGCTTCTACAGTCCAGTCAATGCTTGAATCTTTCCTCAACATGTTAGTAAGTAATCTAAGTAACTCAGCTAAACTAGAAATAAATCTTCTCAAGAAATTAATCTTTCCTATGAATGCTTGCAACTCTTTTATGTTTCTGGGGTGAGGTATCTGCAAAATTGCTTGAATTCTTTCTGGATCAATCCTAATGCCATCTTTAGAAATAATATGACCTAAAAGTTTTCCTTCTTCCAAACCAAACAATGACTTTTTAGGGTTTAAAGAAATCCCATATTTTCTGCACTTTATAAATACTTGCCTTAAATGATCTAAATGTTCTTGATCTGTTTTAGAAAAGACTGTTAAATCATCTAGATAAATAACCAGAAAATCATGTATTTCTTTAGCAAAAGCAATGTCCATTGCTCTTTGAAATGTAGCTCCTGCATTCTTGAGCCCAAATGGCATTTTGACATATTTAAACATACCCCATGGTGTAGTGAATGCTGTTTTATCCTGATCATCAGGATGAACCAGAATCTGGTTGTACCCTGAAAATCCATCCAATAGTGATATTCTTGAGGATCCTACTACCCTTTACAGAATGTGGTCCATCTTCGGCAGAGGATAATTGTCTTTTAAAGAAACTTTATTCAAA
The DNA here is from genome assembly GCA_034641835.2 of Pinus albicaulis. Lineage (NCBI taxonomy): Eukaryota > Viridiplantae > Streptophyta > Pinopsida > Pinales > Pinaceae > Pinus > Pinus albicaulis. The sequence continues at coordinate 441,125,492 of CM076578.1, forward strand.
TTTCTTAAGTCGACACACAGTCTAATTTCTCCTGTCTTCTTTCTTGTTGGTACCAGGTTAGAAACCCATTCTGAGAATCTGATAGGAGCTATAATCCCTGCTTCAAACATCCTTTTGATTTCCTTTTCAATTGAGGGTAATAAAACAAGATTTATTCTTCTAAGCTTTTGTTTAAAAGGTTTCTGGTCTGGTTTCAAAGGTATAGTGTGTTGAATGATGGATGTATCATAAGATTTGAGATCTTCATAACTCCAGGCAAAAACATCCTGGAATTCTTTTAATAGTTCAACATATTTAACCTTTTGATCTTTTGGAAGAGATTTGGACAACTTGACCATTTTGGGATTTTCTGGGGTTCCTAAGTTGCATTATTCCATATCAGCCTTCACAGGTTCCATTTTAGGTCTAAATGGAATATCATTTGAGTCAAACAGATCTTCCAAAGGAGTTAATCCTTTGGGCAAATGATTATCTTTTAAATTAATGATTTCTGTCTCATCTTCTATGATCTCATCAGATTCCATGTGTTTCAAATTTTGCACGTCCTTTTCTATGAATGTAGTGGGATGCAGCATATAAATTGCATTTTCTCTTGAAATTTCTATTTTTTGTTCTTTTTCTTGATCAAATTCATCAATAGTTATGTCCTCATCTATATTACAGTTAGAAAACTCATTTTGAAGTGTCAAAAAATTATTGATTTGATTGTTATTCACAAATACTTGCCAATTTAAAAGATTGTCTGGTATAGCAGGCCTATGCCTAATCTCAGCTAAAAACTGATGATTATGGTCAAAAGGTAACTTGCATGTACTAGCAAACATGGCGAGGCTGTGAGCATGCAAATTTTGTTTCCTGGGAATCTTGGCAAGTTGAGCTTGTAAAAATGTGTTGAGAATCTCTACCACTGTCTCTCTGTATTGTTTCAGTCTCATGTCTTTTGTTGAACATTCTCCTTTAATCTGTTGAATGATTAGTTCGGAGTCTCCTATGATTGATACCCTAATAGCTCCTAACTTCTTGACATGTTTAAGCCCTAATAAAAGAGCTTCGTACTCTGCCATGTTGTTAGTGCATTTGAAATTCAACCTATAAGCATGACCCTCCGCATGATTATTTTCAACATTATGTAACCAAATCCCAGCTCCTGCCCCTAATTTGTTTACTGAGCCATCAAATTCTAAATGCCATAGAATTTCATGTTCATAATCCTCATCAATTGTTTTAAAATGTTTCTTGACAGGAGCTAGTTGTTTAGTTTCTTCTGGTTTTTCTTGATCATCTAGTGTTTCTTTGTTTTGAGAGATTTCTTCAATTTTAACAGTAGTTTTGTTTGTGGTTTCCAATTCTGGAGCTTCTATTTCAGTAGGGAGATCCAACTCAACATTGTATAAAATAAAAGAGTCCATATCAGAATGTATAGAGTAAACAGGGAAGTTCTCAGGCTTCTCATGGCTATTGACTAAATATTTCATCAACTTCTCTCTGTAAAGTCTTTTAGGCTGACCAAATACTGAAATAGTTGCATATGACATGTCTAGTTGAATAGACCCTCCAAGTTTAGCACCCCAAGATCTAGACAATAACATACCATATTTAGGTGGAATATCAGCCACTACTATGTCCATTAAGACAGACTTAGCAGGGTATTGTACCAAAGTTACACACAAATCTTTAATCAAACCTAAACATTTTACCTGACTAGAATCAAATGAAAACAAATCTTTGTATGGTCTGGTAATATCTAGATTTAATCTTTCCATTACTGCTTTTGGCATCAAATTGTGAGATGCTCCAGAGTCAAGCATTGCATTATGGAGTATCTTGTCATGAACATTCAGGCTTACATAAAATGGAGGAGTTCCTCCACTTTCTGGTTTGCCATTAACCTCAAAGCCAAAAAGAAGTTTGGGTTGATCATCAAGGATGTTTACTGAATCATCCAATCCAGTAATGTTAATGTTTAAGGACTTGGTAATTTGACTTCTATAGAGCTCATGTTTAGCCAATTCTGATAAAGGAACAGCTATGTTGAGTTTGCCTATTTCAGCCTCTAGATTGAAAGGTTTTTCTGTTTGAGTTTTAGTGTTTTGCATAGTTGGGTTTTCTCTGTTTTTTGGGTCTTCAATGTTTTTCTCTTTTTCATGAATAAATTTTTGTTTTGAAGATGTTTCTGGACTAACCTCTACCGTTTCTTCTACATTTCCCACAGGAGGAAAAGTATTAGATTGTTTTTTATTGTTTGGTTGGTTGTCAGAGACATCTTCAATTATTGGATTTGAAGGGTTGGGAGTTATCCTAGACATAATTTGTACTTGGGGACTGTTTTGTACAGGGGGAATGTTGACTTTACCTTTGACATTTTGTTTTGCAGTTTTCTGTTTGCTATTCTCTGGTACATCAATCCGTCTAATTCTCAAGTTGTACTGTTTATGAACCTCATAAACTGTTGTGTCATAGCCTTCCTTGAAATCAAAAGTTTCACCTGAATGAGTTTGGAATGTTTCAAGGATGTGATTCTCTTGATCATCTTGGGATAGGAAGACTTCTGGTTCATTTTTGTCATCTGTTACATTGTTTATTTCTACATCTTCTATAGGTTCTTCAGAAGTTGAACCTTCAACAAAGTTTTCTTGGAAAGGTGGTCTAATGTTCTGGTCAGGAACATTCTTTCCACTATTTTGATTCAGATTCCTCCTAAAGTTTGGGTTTCTTGCAACATTCTGATTGTCACTAGAAGACTTTCTTTCAATAGTTTCCACTCTGTCTCCTAATCTTTCCATACCTTTAATGATTGCATCCAGCTTCTTTTCAAAAGCTGAAGGTTCTTCATTCATAGGTATTCTTCTTTCTGCCCTAGCTCTGGCTCGTTTTTCTATTAGATTTGCTTCTACACTCACCACTATGCTTTGCATTTCCTCTAGTGTTTGAGGAGCCCTTTCCCTGAGGGAATAAGCTATGTCAGAATCAAAACCGTCTGGAAATTTAACCAATACAGAGTCAGGTGGGGGTCTTAGGTTTTGAGGAACTGCATTATATGCTTCATTGAATCTTATGATGTAATCTTGTACGGTTTCGTTAGGTCTTCTTCTTAATTTCTCAAATTCTGATAGGATCTGAAGGGGATCCTTTTTCTTCTCCCATCTGTTCAAAAATGCCCTATATAAAGCTTCTAAATCGGCAATACTGTTTGGGGCAAAGGCCCTAAGTTCTAACTTCTCCAGTAAGACTCTGAACAAAAATTCTCATTCGGATATTATCAGTATCAATCTCGTAAAACTCAAAGTAATCAGTCATCCTTTTGGTGTGTTCTTGAGCTGTGTAAGTACCTGATCCATCAAAAGGTGTGATCTTACTTTGATAATCTTGAGGTAAAGCTGGAGGGTTGGCTGGTAACTGTAAAGGGGCATATCGATTAGCCATTGGAAGATAAAGTGGAGTTATAGGAGTTGATGGTCTGGTAGGAGGAGATGGAGGAGTAGAAGGGATGACAGGTGTTTGAAAAGCTTGAGAAAAAGTGGCTGAACTTGGAGATGCTTCAGTAATTACAGAGATGTTTGAACTTTCTTCAAAGGTTTGTTCAGACTGAATAGAGTTATGTAATTCTCTGTTAAGATGATGAGAAACAAATCTGTATTGCAAATATTCAAAGAACAATGGATCTGGAACTAATCTAGATAATTCGGTCTCAGAGAAATTCACAAATAAAGATGTTTCAAATCGTGCATCAAAAGGAATGTCATCAATATATATAATTTTCACAGGACAAGATGCAGATCTAGAAAGTGGTCTAGAACTTCCTGAACTTTCCTGACTTCCTCTTTCAGAACTTTCTTGACTTCCTTGTCTTCTAAGAATCCTGGGAATCAGATTTGGATTTTCAAATATTGGTGGTGGATTGGGGTCGGGGTTTGACCTAGTATGTCGAATCCTTTCTGAAGCCAGCTTTCCTAGACTATGTTTTTTTTGGATTTTGGATTTTTATTGAAAAATAAATACAACTTCTACAAATTCTTCAAGAAATAATGATATGTGATTAAGATTTCCTCAAAGATCTGTTTAAACTAGAGAGTCTGATTGAAAAATTTGAAACTAAGATTCAATATATAAGCTAAATCAGAGATAGACTGAAGCAGCTTTTATTTACTTTTGCAATTGCAGAGCAAAAGCAATTTCAAAGGCTACCTGGCTGATCTTCAGACTCTGTCCATAGCTTATAAATCAAACAATAGTATCAATAAAATGATTCAGGTCCCCAGTATGGTCGCCACTATGTTATCACTCAGGTTTTCCTAGAAGTTGCGTAAGAGGAAAGTATACCCGAGGTAACCACAAACCAACCTTTTAGATGCAGAATCTAGCCAATCTGCATCCAGAGAGGGCTCTCTCTTTATGATTTATCTTTGTTCTTGGAAAGTTTTAGGCTAGTTATGGATTCAAGAGTTTGTTTTGGGAAAATGGTGGAATCCACAAACTAAGGGCAAGGTTGAGAGCTTTCAGTCCATTGGGCTATGGAGTCAAAGGATGGCTTTACTGGATTTCTATTCTAAACACAAGATGGTATTACAGGGCAAGATAGCTAGACAGAGAACAATCATTAAAATTTAAAGTGGATGGGATGATCTTGAAGGGATGAAAGGCAACTAAGAATCTTTCACCATGTTCAAAAGAAAGGAATGAGATGACTACAAACAAAGAGCAATGAAGAATTCTTTATTATAGTAATCACCAATGTTTGAATTAGAAAAGCAAGAGCATTTAAGAATTCATGCTTATAATTTCTATTCTACGCACAAGATGGCTTTACAGGGCAAGATAGCTAGGCAGAGAACAATCCTTAAAATTTAAAGTGGATGGGATGATTTTGAAGGGATGAAAGGCAGCTAAGAATCTTTCACCATGTTCAAAAGAAAGAAATGAGATGACTACAAATAAAGAGCAATGAAGAATTCTTTATTATAGTAATCAACAATGTTTAAATTAGCAAAGCAAGAGCATTTAAGAATTCATGCTTATAACTAATTTAGAAGAAAACATTAAGAACAACCACATTTGAAAACAGAGTACAATTAAGAAAATTCTATTTCAATCCTTTATGTAAATTGTTCAGAAATGGATATGATGATATTATAAACTAATATAAAATTTCAGACAAAAGGGTAGAAAAACTTATTGAACTGTAGTCCAACACATGAATCCTGCAACAAGTCCAGTGCTTTAAATCGTCATCCAGTAAGCCACGAATAAATTTATCCAAAATGCTTTTATTCCGAAAATCTCAATGTTACAGCAGAGTCATAGAATCCACCCTCAACACTCTCTTTGAGGGTTTATTTATACACAAAATAATTGAAAATATCTCACACTATCCTACCCATAATTTGAGGTGACTAAGGAGTAATTTACAACTAAACAGGAGACAAATGGTCTCGTAGATAGAATAATAAGTAACTGCTGATGTGCTGTTTCCTTTCTTTATGGATGTGCTGGAGGTAAGTGCTGAAAAAGGGCTTGTTGCTGTCTTCTGGAGTAATTTCTTTTCTTGTTTGATACTCTTTGTCTTTACGGATACTCTTTAACTTGTGTAACTGATACTCTTTCATCTGTACTCATTTTTACCATTTACCTGATAGTAAAGATAAAATTCTCATCTTGAAAATAACTTTTACAGAATTTCCAATAAGTCTCTCCACCATGAATCGTCTGGTATCACAGTCCTTTTGAGTTTTCTCAATGTCTCATCTGCTTCTGTGAGTTTGTAAAAGGTGGGCTCATTAGGAAATAGATACTTTATTTCATGTTCCAAATGAAATAAATTTCTCACTCTATCATAGATATTTCTCCCTGTTGGTAATGTTGTTTCTGGTAAACTAGGGGAACAAGCAGTTGTATTTTGAGCATGAGCATTTATTTTCTTTACATAGGTTTCCAAGTCCATTATTTGATCCTCTGAGAGCATAGGACTTGGTAACCCATTGTCCAACAAAGCTTGAAATTTCTCTCTGAAAATATTGATATCAATCAAAATATCTGAGCACTTCCTTTCTAAATTCTGCATGAAAGTTCTTTCGATGAAAACTCTCTTTATTTCCAAAACTGTGTCGGTCCTGTCCTCAATCCCTAAAACTGCAAGCTGTTGCTTTTTCCGGGTGTTCAAAAATTGAATAAGCTGATTGGCCTGCTCAGGCCCGCCTCTTAATTCATTTCTGGTTCTGTTTATTTCTTCTTGGGCTATTTTAACCAAATCATTTTGTTCAAAAATAGCTTGAATAGAGGGCCAAATGCCCTTTATTAACTCAATGATATTACCCCAAAGAATTTCATTTATTTCCTTTAAAGGCTTTTCCAATGAAAGATATTTTTCCAAAGCCTGAACCAATTTTTCTAATCTTTTTATTTCCCTGGTGTTATCAGCAACTGTCTTTTTAGATGTATCATATTTCTCCTCCAATTTTACTAATCGCAATTTCGTGGTTTGAAGTTCTGTGACCCTTAGTTGCAGAATTTCCATTTGTTTTATTAATTCATTAGAACTCAAACCAGAAGTGTTTACCTGGGATGGCTGTGTTTGGTGACCTGTTGTTGTAGTACCTGTGGTTGATGTCTTCCTGATAGTTTCCTGTTCCTGCAAAGTTTGTTCCAATTCCTTCTCCGTTTCACTTAGTCGCTCAGTCATGTTTAGGAGCAACTCCATTATTTCTTCCTGTGAATTCCCCTTTAGAACTTCTTGGGTCTGAGGGTGCCTTGAGGCTGGCAATTTTAGCTGCTTTCTCAGTGCAGCTATGTCATCATATTTCTTCTTTATTAGTGCCTCAATGCTTTTAATATCTTTGGGGTTATGCCCCAAACCAATGATTATGTCTTCTAAAGACTTTATTCTGTTATCTTTGGCCTGTGAAGAGGCCTTCTCAATTTGCAATTGTGCAGTTGTGTTATTCAAAGAATCCTGTAGCGTTATAGCTGCCATGGCCTTATTGGTAAGAGTAGAATAGACCATTTCCCCAGTTTGTCTGTGTAGCTCTATCTGGTCCAGAGGATGGATGTCCTTTGCCAAAACTTCAAAATTTGTCCTGATGTAGTCAGCTGCAGTAATGGGTTTTGGCACCTTTGACTTGAAGTGGCTCATTATCATTTTGCCCTGTGACATGTCAAATGCTGACATTAGCCTTTCTTGATTATGGGGAGCCATTTTCATATATTGATCATATACCTTCATTTTTAATGGATCATTCTTGGCCTTTATATTAATGAAGGTTCTTTTTATATCCCCTGTATCTATTTTTGGTGGTCTGAAAGAGGATACCTCAGTACTCAATTGCTTTTGTAAAGCTTTTCCTTTCTGTCCCGTGTTTGTTTCACTAACTGTACCAGTTAGTTGACTGTCTTCCCTCCCATCATCAAACACTTCATCTATGATTTCCACATCTGGAAGTGGATCTGATTTATGTTTTTTAGCTTGATGTATTCCTGAAGGCTCTTTAGGAGGTGTGGTATCTGGAACTTGCCTTTTCTTTCCTATTTCCACATTTGATGGAGTTTGTAACTCTGGAACTTGTGGATGATTTACCTGAGTGGGGGAAACCTGTGATTGTTCAGGTGCTTTGGAAGTTTGTGGTTTCTCTGCCATGACCAAAGTTTCAATGACCTGGATTTCAGGTTCCTTTCCTTTGCCCTTTGGTTCTGCTGCAACTGATGAACTGCCTTCCTGCAATCTCTGTTGTGGATTTGCTGCTGAAGATGTACCAATTTGGGGCACCTGCACTTGACCATAAGATTCTAGGTCATATTTCTTTTGAAGATCTTTCATAACTTTATTCATTTTTTCTTCTGCACTTTCTTCTTCAACAAGTGTTTTTTCCACCCATTCATCTTGGTTAGCATATTGCTCTATATCAAAAATATTGTGGTGGATATAAGGGGAAGATTTGTTCTTTAATCTTTTTTCACAGATGAAACCAAATGGGTCATAAGGAACCCAACGAAAACTTCTTTGAAATTTGCAGCGGTTTTGTAATATATCCTCTGCTTCTCGCTCAGCCTCTCTAGAATTGCAGATGTAGGGACCTAATTGGCTTTTAATCCGGAGTTGAGCTTTCTTTTTCACACTACAAAAATGGATCACATCTGAATTGTTCATTTGCCTGAAATATTCCAAGGCAAACAGTCTCATGGGTACATACTTTGGTAACTTGAATGGATGTAATACACATCCATAGATTCTGATGACTGTATGGTTTTGGTACAAATACCAATCCCCAACTTTATAGGTCCTTGAAAGTTGCAAGGTCTTCTTTATTTCATTACTGAGTCTTGGGGGAGAAATCCCTATCAACAATGTAGTTGCAGGATATACAAAAAGATCTATAAACTCAGAAAAGGAATAGGGAGACTCATAAGAATGAATTATGGGAGACCAAAATATAACTGACCTTGGGTTTCCCTTGGCATCAAGTTTTTGAACATGGAAAGGGAAATTTTCTGACTGATAGTAGATAATGAGATGATAGATGACTGAGGAATATTTAAAAACTTTTTCATCATCTAGCCTCATGAATTGATCATGGATCTTGTTGGCTATGAAGGAGGCAAAGTCATATTTAATCTCAGGAGGTTGCCCAGGAGTAAAAATGGATAGCAAAACCAAGGTTATCTCATCAACATATTCATTGGTGTTGAAGCCCAAGACAAAAGATATCATATTGAGGATGAGTCTTCCCAATTGATTGAAATAATAAAAACCATAGGGAGGAGACCCCTTAGGTTGATGCTCAGGCAACATGAAAATCTGGCACATGGATTTTAGCTTTTTTGGAGTTAATTGCCTAGTCTTCTCAATAAATTCTTCCATAGACAGAGGTGCCAATTCTTGGTCAGGTTCAAAGTGTAGCATTTGATTGATGGCCTGGGGAGTAATGGGGAATAGAACACTCTGATCAGGAGCTATTACAGCCCTTTGAGTGGGATCATAGTTTGAATGGCAATAATGGATAATTTCTGGGAAATTAATGACTGAGGGGATGAGGTACCTTGGGAGATTGGATTCCCACAGTCCAATGACATCTTGCCCCTTTGAATAATCGTCTCTGCAGCGACAAAAACTCAGAAGGGGGCTTTCATCAAAATGCAAGTCTTTAATCTGAAAATATCTATCCACTAAGGGTAAATACTCTAATTCTCTGTGAGGGGCATTCAGTGGAGTTATATTCAAAGCTGCCGGGGCCCCCATTTTGGTTCTTGTGGATTCAAAATGGAGGTTTCTGGTTTTCTTCACAGGCCGGGCGTGATTTCTCAAATGAAGGAAATTGGCACAATTGTAGGTTCAGGGAGCAATTGCACAGTTTTAAAACCTCTGGGGAAGATCTCAGTGATGATTTTTAATCACTAATTCAGCGAAAAACAAAGAAAACAAAGTTTTACTTGCAGTTCGGGGCGGAATAGGATAAATACCTGTCTTTGGAAGAAAGCTGGTTCTTAACAGGTAACAGACGGTAGCAGAAGGACGCTTGAACGCAGGTCTGGCGGTTTTATGGAGCGAAATTGAATGAAACAGTGGATTTCAAAGAAAATTCGAAAACCGTAGCAGAGAGCACAGTCGCGTTTAATAACGAAAATAACGGAAAAAACATGAAAATTGGCTTTATTTACAAGTTAAAAGGGTTTTTTAGTTTTTCGAGGAGTGACGTCATCAATGTACGGGCTGACGTATGGTGGAGGGGCCGGGCGGTAAGTGGTAAGTCCCCGCACCGCTTATGAGCAAAGACGGTATTAACCGCGAGGGCAGCGATTCCACAAAGTTATTGACGCGTGGACGGGTGACTAGTCAAATACCACTAATCCCCCGCTGGTTAAAATGCTGACAAGGGATGGGTAGTGGGATGAACTCTAGCCGTAGATCTTACAGTGGGAGATCGGACGGCAGAAAAGACGAAGAGATGGTGGGGTTTTTGTGCGCGGGCCCGGCGGGTTTTAAAACACAATTATCTCTATTTAAACATCCCGGGGGGCATATAATAGGCGGAAAGGTATGATTATTAGTTAATTCATATAATTAACTAATTCCATGGTTATAAAGGAAATAGGGGTCGCGGTGGGGTTAAAATGTCGGGTGAAATGCCAGGTGGATGAGCCACGTTGGCGCGGGATTTTCCAAAGTTTAGTTTCGAAAAACTTCAGGTTTTATTTATATTTTTGGGTTTAAACATATATATCGTATGTTTAAAGTTTATTTTTCATATATATGTTTTTTTATTTTATTATATGGTAAATTAACAAATGTAATTAACTTACCATAGGGGCGGGTTTATGATATAATGATACATTTAACCAAAGGGCGTATAGTGGGTTTTTATGTTAATGCATGGGGAAATAATTACTTTGGTTAAACTTTATAATAGAGGGGTTTTTGGGGTATTTATAAAAAAGGAGTTATATACTTAGGATAGGACATTTCACTAGGGATTTAGTAGATAGAGTTAAACATTAATATGACAAAGGGACAAGGGAACTCAAAACACTTTGCACATCTAAGAAAGTGATAATTTTTGAAGTAAATTGCAATATTTCATCTTCAACACTTGAACTTAGAATAGTAAGTTATTTTGAGGGATTTTTTATGGAATTTTGCATGATTTTCCTAAGTAAAATAGGATTTTACTTAGGACAAGGTTAAAGGTGAATGATTATAATGATGAATTATCTCAAGTAATTAGGTCTTTTTGATCATTAGGCCGAGGGTCCGGTCCCTCCAAAAGTCAAGGAAATGCCTTGAGCCCTTTTGATCTCCAAATACCTTAGTATTTTGGGGGAAATTAGTAAAACTTTTGAGGGGAAAGTGATGAGGGAAGTTAATGAGTTTGACTTTGCTTGCTATGATTTTCCAATGTATTTCCTGCTTTAGTATTTGTGATGAAAGTAAAGGATTAAAAACATGTAGCAGCATTATTCATCAGATAACACTTTGCAGCACCATCTACCTACCCTATCTACTTGACACTACCATTTTCTCTTCTTTATTAGGGTGCATTTAGACTTGCAAACCCTTATCAATCTTTTCTTTTTACATGATAAATCTATCTATTTCTACCCTTATTACATCCAAGGGCTCAGATTAAGCTGTTGAGCACCTTTTATTAACTCTACCTATCTACTTATCTGCCAAGATTAAACTGTTTGGTCAGACATTTATTCTCTAATCTACAACATGAAATTGAAATATGAGTAAGCCAAGTTTAAACAGTTTGACTTATTCATGAATTGTGGCAAAGATTTGACAAGCTGCACACAATTGCTTTATTACAAAAATGAAATAGTAGTGGCATTTGGATTTGCACACTTTCCTTATTCTAATTTTTCTCTGCTCATTTCTTTTCACCATTTATTTTTCACCTTTGATTTTTCAGGGCACCTCTTATTTTTTTAAATTTTTTGATTTTTTTGGTTTTTTAGGAATATGGAACACCTTTGC